>JAZDUH010000262.1:600000-780000 GCA_036419115.1 Scarus forsteni | reverse complement strand
CATACTGAACAAAACAATATATACATTAATGATAAATTATATTAAAAGAATAGAGGAGGATGTAAATTTCATGGATCTCAGCATGTCACACTAACTGTGATATCAAATTGAAGTTGAAGATTGGTCAAGAAGATCTAAAAGATCCAACCTAAGGATCAATCTCACATCCAATTACTGCATCAGACATTGTTAATCAATATATTTGACATTAAAACAACGTTGCTGCACAAAACTTGACATCAAGTTGATGTTTATTTGATGTCTGTCAAAGGATTGGTGTCATGTTGATTTATGTTTTTGACCAAATTATGACAGTTTGGTGTCATATTGATGTTGAACTGAAATCAGATGCCCAATGGGAAAGCAGTAAATACATTAAATATGAATTGGATAACAAAACACTAAATTGTCAATGTTTCATATAAACATAGCTTGAGATAAATAATATTTAATGTTTTTTAAAAGCCAAGAATAATAGAACAAGCACAGCTAACATGTGTAATAAGATAAAGCCAATAATAAATCAAATAGATAAATTGCTAGAATTATCTAAATAAAGCAAAAGTTATTAAAAACAAGATGTATAAAAGGTAGCAGAGCTCTTTTCTCTTTTTGCAGCTGTCTTTTGTATCTCCTTAACAGTGTTTAATTTTTTTGGGACTTCCAAACCATAGTCTTTTTTCAATGGAAAAAAACAAAACAATTATCCCGTAATGACCCCAAACCTCTTTTTCTTCAGTTTGATATAGATATTGTATTTCCCAAAGACACTGAAATGACCTTTTTAGGACTTTGAGCAGGTGCAGATACACTTTGTAGTTTACATGTCTTGTCTTCATTAACACTGAAATGGCCTCTACCTACCTGACCTACATGGGAGTCGAACCAGCAACCTTTCTACAGAGAGACATGAGTGTGGATTCAAAAAAGAATAAATAAAGAATAAATTCAGATTTTTTAAAATTCTTTTACTGCTCATTATTAGACAAAAATACACTTGTTTTTTTTCTTCATATTAATTTAATTTAATTTAATTTTTCCAGTAAACTTCTCCATCTCCCTCTTGTTGTTGTCTCCCTGCAGCTCGAGCTCTGGATCAGCGTTGATTACCCATCATGCCTCAGTGGGAGCAGAGTGTTACTGTGTGGACTATAATATCCATATTATTCAATTTACACACTAATTATCATGCTCTCTCTGTCGGAGCCATCTTGGACTCGGTTCAGCTCGGTTCAGCTCGGGTGCACCAAACACGATCAAGTCTGCTGCAGGAAGAGGCAGAACTTCCGGTCAGGGTTTTCAGAATAAAAGCAGCAAGTGCAACATTTTTCTTGTCCATTGTGTGAGGACTTAGGCTGGTGTCATGTCCATTTTCACTCTCATTTAGAGGCATTAACATGCACTGAGGCAGCAGGACAGAGATTTACTACTAAACCAAAAACAATCAGCTCATTATGAATCGTTCCCATTTAACACCTAACATACAAAAAAAGTAAAAATGAGGGTCTAAAATGGGTTTTAGCTGTGGCTCTGTCGACTTTTGTCAAATTTTAGTTCACATATGTCATCTTAAACAGGCTTTGTTTATGCAGAGTAGATGAAAACGTTTTTTAAGAATGCAGCTGCTCACTTTCATGACTACAGGGCAGGAGTCTATCACAGCTTTACTCGTGCTCGAGCTGTGGAAAGCACTCCGCAGTGTGGTTGACATGGACCTAAAACCAGATATAATTTTCAACCATGATGTTTCTGACTCTTAAAGTCTCAGAAGAACGAAAGAAAGAATGAAAGGAAAAAAAGAAAAAAAGAAAACAAAAAGGATATTCAGAAAGAAAGACAAAAAGAAATTCAGAAAGACACAAGAAAAATCCAGAATGAAAGAAAGACAATCAGAAAGGAACACAGAAAGAAAAAAGAAAAACTATGTAATTTAGAAAGAAAGAAATTAAAAAAGAAAGAAAGAAAGAAAGAAAGAAAGAAAATGAGAAATTCAAAAAGAAATTCAGAAATCTATAAAGAAACTCAGAAAGAAAATCACACAGAAATTCATAAAATAAAAACCATGCAATTTAGAATGAAAAAGAAATTCTAAGAGAAAGACAGTAATAAATTTAGAAAGAAAAAAATCAAAAAGAAATTCAAAAAGAAAGAGAGAAGGAAAGACATTCGAAAAGTAATTCAGTTGTATAAAGGAATTCAGAAAGAAAGGAATGCAGAGGTTTAGAAATTTAGAAAGAAAGAAATTCAGAAAGAAACAAAGAAAGAAAAAGGAAAAAACTATGCAATTTAGAAAGAAAGACATTGAGAAAGAAAGAAATTTAAAAAAAGAAATTCAGAAAGAAAAAAGAAAATAAGAAATTCAGAAATCTAAAAAGAAATTCAGAAAGAAAGAAATCTAGAAGTTCAGAAATTTACAGAAAAAGAAGTTCAGAAAAAAACAAAAAAGAAGTTCAGGAAGAAATTCAGAAAGAAAGAAATTCAGAAAGAAATTCAGAAGAAAGACATAAAATGAGAAATTCCGATATCTAGAAAGAAATTCAGGAAGAAATTCAGAAGTTCAGAAATTTAGAAAGAAAGAAATTCAGAAAGAAAATCAGACAGAAATTCAGAAAGAAACAAAGAAAGAAAAAAGAAAAACTATGCAATTGAGAAAGAAAGACATTGAGAAAGAAAGAAATTAAAAAAAAAAGAAATTCAGAAAGAAAAAAGAAAATAAATTCAGAAATCTATAAAGAACTTCAGAAAGAAAGAAATCTAGAAGTTCAGAAATTTACAAAGAAAGAAATTCAGAATAAAAAATAAAAAAGAAGTTCAGGAAGAAATTCAGAAAGAAAGAAATTCAGAAAGAAATTCAGAAGAAAGAAATAAAATAAGAAATTCAGATATCTAGAAAGAAATTCAGGAAGAAATTCAGAAGTTCAGAAATTTAGAAAGAAAGAAATTCAGAATTTTTTGTTTAAAAAGTTCAGAAAGAAATTCAGAAATAATTTCAGAAGAAAGGCATAAAATAAGAAATTCAAAAAGAAATTCAGAAGTTCAGAAATTAAGAAAGAAAGGATTCAGAAAAAAAAATATGAAAGAAGTTCAGAAAGAAATTCAGAAAGAAATTCAGAAGTAAATAAGAAAATAAGAAATTTAAAAAGAAATTCAGACATCTATAAAGAAATTCAAAAAGAAATTTAAAAAAGGAAGTTCAGAAAGAAATTCAGAAGAATGAAAGAAATTCAGAAATTCAAAAAGAAAGTCAGAAATCTATGAAGAAATTCAGAAAGAAAGAAATTCAGAAAAAAATCTTTTAAAAAAAGAATTTCAGGAAGAAATTCAGAAGAAAGAAAGAAATTCGAAAAAAAAAAAAGAAATTCAGAAAAAAAGAATGTCAAAAATTCAGCAAAAAATCAGAAAGGAATTCAGCAAGAAAGACATTCAGATATTCAGAAAGAAAAAAAGACAGTCAAAAACATAAAGAAAGAAAGAAACATAGAAAGAAGCTCGTGAGTCTTGTGTCCAGCACAGTGCAGGTGTCTCCCAGCATGAAGGGTTCAGAAAGGTAACGAAGAGAGTTGTGTTTTATTTTGAAGGGTACGAAGGTGGCTGTGGCTCTGATGACGCAACTTGACGCTTCCTGCCTCCTGCATGTCCCCATCAGCCCCGACCAAAGAGGGAGAGAGAGAGAGAGAGAGAGCCGCACCGAGAGAGGGGGAGACAGATAGTGAGAGAGGGGGAGACGGGCGGAGGTAGAGCTGCTCTGCGGGCTGTTTTCACGCCTCCTGCTGCCTTCCACAGAGTCGAGCGGGCTGTTGGTGCCGCTGCAGCCGGCCGAGAGTGACACTGACCCGGGTCGAGCCGCCGCTGCTGCCGCCCGCGCCGCATGGCTCCGGATCGGCTGGGAACTTGAGTGTCGAGCCGTGAAGGGTCTGCTGGAGGAAGAGGAGGAGGAGGAGGGGGCCACTGGCTGGATTATCACACACTGCACACACACACTCGTACTACACACACACAAAGCCCACTGGACTAACCCCCGGGCCTGGCTGGCTGGCTGCAGGTCGCGCTTTTACGCAGCGTCTTTTTTTTCTGCGCTTCTTTTTGGACTTTTGATTTTTAAATGTTGGAGGAGGATCCAAGAGACAGCAGGAGGACCGTCTCCGGATAAAAAAGGGAATACGATGTGGCTCTCCTGGCTGACTTGTGCACTTCTGCTGGGAACTTTATGTGCAGGTAAAGAGAGAAAGGAGCTGGCCTGCTGGAGTGTGTTTGTTTTGTGCAGCGCCGCAGCCGAAAACGCGCACACTGCACGCTCCATTTCTGCTTCTTTGCATTTTGTTCTGCAAATTGAGGCGTGGAAACAGAGCTGATGATTGCATGAAATGTCCCCTCTGCTGCTGTGATTTTAAAGCTTTCTGCGTGCTTGATTTCAGGCTCTGTCGCTGCAGAAGCACATGGCGATAAAAGCGGTGAAAATGTTGGAGATGATGCAGATTTTGAGGCTGATCGGTGTTTGCTCAGCCCCTCCACGGGCTCTGTGTGAGGGGAGAAGGCGTGCATGTTGTGTCTGCAGATGTAAGGTGGACTGAGGATAGAGAACGTGTCCTCATTTTGCTCCGAATAAAGGGAGGAAAGGTGTGTGCGGGTCAGATGGTCGTGCGTAAAAGGACGTGTCATGTCGGACCCGCGTTGAATCCACTGTCAGTGTGTTTGGCTGCAGCTCCGTGCGTGTGCGTGCGTGCGTGCGTGTGAGTGTGCGCTCCATTGTCTGCTCAGGCATGCAGGCTGATCAATACTCGATCAGCAGAGCTCGAGCCTCAGAAAGCACCGATAACCGGGCACGCGGACGCGTATGTTCGGTGATTATGTTCTTCCGCTGTCCTCGTGCTCGGTGCCCGGTGCTCGGTGTCCGTGACTACTACCTCACGGCGGGCGGAGAGATGAATGGGTGAATGGAAAGGCTCATGTGGCCTCGTAGTAGTGAAAGGGAGGCGTGTGCGCGTGCGTGCTGGAAAAATACTACACAGACAGCCACATGTGACACCACCGACATCCCATAATAGTCAGTGAGGTTACTCTGGGTTCATAAACGTCTACATCTGCACCACTTTTAAATATTTTAACACAAACATGGAGGTTTTTATTTTTATAGGACCGGGCAACATGTGCCAAAACACGGGGCAATATTTTGAGGCTCCATTACGTCATCATATCAAAACATCATATTACCATAAACCTCTTAAAACCTCATAAAGCAGGGGTGGGCATATGAACAAAACGCAAATATCTTATCAAAATAATTCTATATAACCTTGACTGTTATTTTCATGGGCTTTTGTAAGTTAGTTATGACCTTACTTTGCTGTAATAGTGTCTCTAAATCTCTTTCATGAAGCATTGAAACACTATAATACTATATTTAAAAAATGGCAGCAGTAAAATCTTTGAGCTTTAAAAATTTGGAAGCACTCATTATTTCATTGATTTGAAAATAGCTTCATCTGCTTTAATTCCATGTATATCAGCTAAATTTGATTGAATTCTGTGTCAAGTTTGCATAATAACTTGTGTTTGTGTTGTAATATTTCTATATATTGGTATGCTAATTTTAGGATTAATTAATATTCTCTTATGGTATTTATCCAACATCAAAAATTTGTAACAATGCGGCCCTTAGGCTGGGAAAAATGGTTGATGCGGCCCTGTTGGTTATGAAAGTTGCCCACCCCTGTCTTAAAGGCACAGACAGAATATATGAATTCATCTTTACTGGTTGGTTTCCCAAAAATATCGCTGTGATGTTTTATCTGGATCGCATTTCACAATATTTGTCTCCATGTTTTGAGCTTGATGGTGACATCGCTTTATTCTCAGTTTGATGGATCCACACAACTAGCACCTTGGTTTTGGTCATTTCAGTTAATTTAGGTATTTTTATGCCTTTATAGGCAGTTTTACAGAGACTTAACCCAATCAGAGCTAATGTGGTCATGTAGAAAGTAGAGACAAGTTAGGAATATATCCAATCAAACAAATCTAGATGACCAAATTATGACTTAAATTAAAAGATATTTTAGGCAAAAGACAAAAACTAAATGAAAATGTACTGTCAAAATTAACACTGTCACTGAAGTTGTGCAGGTAGCTTTCCATGTATACATTTTGTCCTTTTCTAGGCCCTGCCCACCATGATTACATTTTGATTTTTTTCTGTAGATGCATCTTTAATTTACAAGATAAGCTGAAAAAAATGTAAGAAACTGATCAACACAATTGAACAGAGGCAGAGAAATAGTTAAAAGTGTCATCAATGTTCACAATTTAAGTGCATCTAGATACATATCATATCATGGCCTCAGTGCTGATATGTATTGTATTGTGAGGTTGATGGAAATACCCAACCCTAATGCTAAACACAAAAGAAACAAAGCAAAAACAATTTAATCAAACAACCCGTCAGACATACACAAAATCCAATCCAAACCATTTTATTTGCAAAGCGCATTTAAACAACAAAAAGTGCTGTACATAGAAATCATGAAAAACAATAAAACAAACATTTTCATATGACAATAATAATCAAATAATGCATAAATCTACAACAATACTAAAAATAAAATAAAATCAAGCAGATAAATATAGTAAAATAAATTAAAAAGACATAGTAAAACAAATAAAAGACACAGATGACCATGAAACTCAGGCAAAATTAGAACGCCGAAGTTAAACAAAAGGCAAAATAGACACAAATATGAAAAGAGCCTGAGAGGAGCATCAGTGCTTCTGGTGTCTGTCGGACTCAAAATCTAGACCCAGTCATTTAAAACAAAAATCTTTTGGCTTTATGAACGCAAACCTGTCTGCTTAAAACTACAGTTTTTTTTTTCTTAAGTATATTTTTGGGCATTTTGTGCCTTTATTGATAGGAGAGAGACAGTGGATAGGCTTGTAAAAGGGGGTGAGGAGAGTAGGGGAAGACACTCTGCAAACTGGTCACAGGCGGAACTCGAACCTGGACCGGCAGAAGCAAGTACATGGGGTGCTAACCACTACGCCAAACCCGCACCCCTGCTTTGGACTACAGTTTAAGTTCATAAGATCAGTGTTATTGAAATAAATCCTGGTCCCTGTTCCAGAGACAAAAATAAGCAATACAGATATCAGAGAGTGGAGACTTATGGCCTTTTTCCACTAGCACACCTTGGCCCTACTCTACTCAGCCCTACTTGATTTGCAGCGTGTTTCCACTAGCCTGGTACCTCCTAAAACAAGCTAGTTTTAGTACCTACTCCGCTCTGGTTCCAAGCGAGCTGAGTCGATACTAAAAGATGATGTCACTGATTGCCGGCTATTAGGCCTGTGCCCAAAATATCGATACGGCAAAATATCGTATCGCACTCCTTTTGGATACGTGTACTGATACAGATTCTACAGAATCGATACGGCCTAAATATTTTGACAGTTGTTGTAAATACACTTTGGCTAATGTTAACAGTGGCACAGTTCAAGGTAGAAGACGAGCTACATAATGAAGCATATGTTCTAAATTTGAACTTAAGTCGACCATCTTTGAGGATCTGAATTTATGTCTCTCAAGTTGTAGAACCACTTAAAACTCATCCTTGTTCTTTTTCTTCTTATAAGAAAAAACTAAACTTGTCAAGAATTAGCTTAAAGCATAGTCAGTGTTCACAATTTACGTGTATCGGGATACGTATCGTATCATGAAGTTGCTGGAAATACCCAGCCCTACCGGCTACTGATTGGTCAGACAATGCCGTCACCGATGAGTCATGAGCGCGACGACCTAGCATGCTAGCGGTAGCTACCATTA
Organism: Scarus forsteni; assembly: GCA_036419115.1. Lineage (NCBI taxonomy): Eukaryota > Metazoa > Chordata > Actinopteri > Labriformes > Labridae > Scarus > Scarus forsteni. Next base: position 772,184 of record JAZDUH010000262.1, on the reverse strand, counting down.
GCTTACTCTCATACGTCTTTAATTTGCAGCTGGATTGCTCTCGTCCTCGGCTTCATTCTGTTGTATAGCTTCCAAAACTCTCCTGTGCTTCTCAAGGGGTATTTCTTCTTACCACCTGCAGCCTTCTTCTGCTTTCCTTTTTTACTCGGTTTGTAACAAAAAGCCACAGATTGTTGTGTCGCGCTCAAAATGACATCACTTTAGAGCCGCTCAGCTGTTTACAGCGACACTGCACCCCGTTGGGCAGGCGACTGGGACTAATGGAAAAGCAGCACAAGGCGAGTAGAGTAGAGCCGGGTAGAGTCGAGTCGAGTAGAGTGGGGCTAATGGAAAAGGGCCATAAGAATACAAAACCTCTTGAGTTTAAACGTAACTCCATTGTTCTATGTCTGATCTTAATTGTCAGAACACTTTGTTAACACGTGTTTTTAAAACTGCTCTTTAAATAAAAGTATTTTTTAATCATTATTATTTCTCTTACTTTCTTTGGGAACACTATAAGAAGTTCAAGAACACTAACAGGAGAACTGCAACAAGTTTAATTTGCTAAACCAAGGAGATGATGTTTTTGCTTTTGTTTGTTTCTTTCTCTGTGATTAGGAAAACTCCAAAACTATAGATTACAGATTTTAATAATTACATTTTCAATAAATTTTGGTCATGCCACAAAGAAGAAGTGGTTACATTTTAGTGGTGATCTGGATGTAGTTACAGAAATATTTATTTATTTTAAAAAACAGAGATTGGACAGTTTTGCACCTCCAGTTTTTCATCCTTTCAGACTGATTGGTCAGAAATTATGAAAATTTGTCGTTTAACTGGCTCCACACTTCCAGTGTTTGGTTATTGTTCTAGTGTTCGGCCCTTCCTCAGAGTTACTGCCACCTTCAGATCCTTGTTGCTTCGCTGTTTCTGTGAGGACGAGCCCTGAAGAGCTGCAGCAGCAGGTTTCTCTCTGAACAAAGACGAGACTTTATCGGCTGCCGTGGAAAAAAAAAAACATTCGTCCCCTCCTGCTCACAGCTTCACATGGATCAATAACACACACTCACACTCTGATGATAAATTGAACACGGACACTGATCTGATCAGCGATATCCGATCAATACAAACAATTTAGAATTTAAATTTCTTATCATCGACCGCTCTCTCACGGCCTCAGTAGGTGGCGCTCTTATGTTTTCCACGATTATTCTTTGACACATGAATTTTTGACTTGTTTGGAAGATTATTTCTTATCATCTGATCGTTGCTGATGAATGTTTCATGAAGTGAAGCTTCATTTTTGGCTGCAGAGACAGTGAAGACTGAAGGTGATAAAGTGCCTCACAGGCAGACAGTTAACGTTTTTTTTTTTGTTTGGCATCATTCCTCACTCCTGAGTCCATGACATGCAGATAGACACCATACTTTTGACTGTGTGTGCAGTAACAAGGAAGAGACAGACAGACCTCACCCACTGCTAAATAGCTTAGCTCAAACACTGGGACTCAATGGGTAGTGTTAGCCTGCCTCTGCCTACAGTCATCGGATAAACTCTTCTTTAGCTCTAAATGATCCTGTGTGCCTGTTGTTAATTTGTCCTAAAGTTTCAACATTAAAGAGCCACTTTAAGTGCTAAATTGTAGTCTTGTTCAACTTTAGCATGTGTGGGCGAGCAAGTTTCTGCATTTGTCATCAACATGATGGCTAATGTTAGATTTTTCAGTGTACACGTGGAGAAATATTTGTTTTTTTTTCAGCTCTTACTGTTTTAAGCCTGGTGCTGCAGTACAAAAGGGTTAAGGAGCTGGCTAAAAACTAGAAAAGCACTCAAAGGGCGCAGACCCACTCCAAGCAGCTCAGTCCCAGCAGTAACTTTTCCAAAAACCCTGTCAAGATAAAATTTAGGATCACCAGATCCAGAACAGAGCCAGGATCCAGACCAAACTCATCCCATACATGAAGGTTGTTATCAGGTATGAACACAACAAGTTTTGGGAACATCACTTAATATTTTGGATTTTATATGAATTATTATAGTCATTAATGGGATGCCCCATTATAAAGTTTGGTGTTTTTTTGGATCCAGATGAAATTCAACCTTGATGATAGAGACATGGGCCCCATATGTTTTGGCTTTTGCCGCGTTTCTGTGAATGCATCGTGTTTTTTGTTGCAGCATTTTCTGTTGCTTTTGTTTTATGTGTTTGTGTGTTTTTGGGTTTGCATCATTCCTGTGTTTGCAGCGTTTTGGCCGTTTATGTCGCGTTTTTTTGTTCGCGGCGTGTATGCCCTTGTCGGCCACAGTACCTAGCTCACAAGAAAGCAGCACCCTTTGTTTTCGCAGAGAAAGAGAATATTTCGGCTTATATATCAGATGTGTTGCAATCACGATGTTGGTGAGGTGAATTATGTGCAGTATTTTGCTTTTACTTTGGTATAATACCCACCCGAAATATTAGAGGTTATTTTAAAGCAAAAATGTGTGTTTAAGTTGAGAAATTACGTTAGTGTGTACAGAATTTTAACTAGATGACCGCTCTTTAAATGGGCATGAGAACATTTTCAGATCAGCCTTTTCTCTTAAATCTTACATTCTGTGTTTGAAGGCTGCAGAATATTTCAGATTTATTTAAGGATACAGCCCTCCTCATCCTCAGCGCTCTCCTGCAGCCTGTTTTTGATGCTAACAGCTGCAGGATGAGCCGCTTGTCTCCATTTGATCTGAGTCTAAAATTAGAGATGGAGCTGGACTCCTCTGTTGTTGTTGAGGTCTGATCGCTGCCCTCTCACTACTACGGCTCCCTGCAGGGCCCAAACACCACCGAGGGGGAGAGAGGGGGAGGTGGGGGGGGACACCATGAGGTGGGAGGGGCTGCCTGTAGCTGCAGGGAAGATTTAAAGGGCCGGTGCCTGTTTTTTTTTCTTCTTTTTACTCCCTGAAGATTGATGACATGGAGGTCAAGAAGGGGAGGAGGGAGGGGGAGGGGGTAGCAGGGTCAAGAGCAGACCCAGGGGGAGAAACTGGATCCAGGTTCATGGAGCAGAGCTGCAGCAGCGTCAGGTTACAAGAGCACACAAGAGCTTCTTTGAGACAGACTTAAGATTCAGGAGAAGACGAGGACGAGCAGAGCTCAGAAAAACAAAGAACAATAATATGCAAACCCTAGTTCCAGTGAAGTAGGGATGTTGTGTAAATAAAAACAAAATTCAATGATTTCTTTATCCTTTTCTAACTATTTTCAGTTGAATACACAACAAAGACGAAACATTTAACGTCCAAATCTAAAAAAAACTGGGATAGGGGCACGTTTACCACTGTTACATCACCTGTCTTTATAAACTGAGGACACTAACTTAGGCTGCGTTTACACGGACACTCCTGACTTAAAGACACAAAGATTTTTCCTTTGCGTATTCAAAGTCAATCTGCGTTCAGATGACGACGCTGGAGACGTATGGACCCGCTGTAGTGTGCATGCCGGTCCAGTAGATGGCGGTGTAGGTCTGCAGAGAGGCAGCGCTGCTACAACACACGTATGAAGAAGAAAACTTTTCACAAACAACAATTGCGAATAGAAGCACAGAGACGCAGGAGTTTCTTTTCTGGACAACAAATCTGTCTGGATAGTTTTGTCTGGATAACAAACCGAGCACGGTAAGAGGCTCACACGTTACTCGGCAGACGGCCGAAGCTGTTGTTGTTCCTGGTATGTGTGCGCAGCCTTCATCTGAAAGAGTACTGCACATGCGGTGACGTCAGCGTTTCACCCTGAAACGCTCTGATCTGGTTTTTGGAAACTTTCCACCCTGCAGCCCGTTTTCAAAAGTTACCGTTTTCAGACAAAATAAAATGCGTTTCAATGTAAACGCAATGAAAACTTATCGGATTCAACCGTTTTCGGCGCTGTGTAAATGCAGCCTTAAATTGTTCAACAGTCTAGAGTCTCTGATGTTTCGTCATGCTCCACACATCTTTAACGGGGGTCAGTCTAGTACCTGAGCTCTTTTACTCTGAAGCCATGCTGTTGTGACATGAGCAGAATGTGCCTTCTTCATCTCAGAAATATTTGGAAGAATATAAGGGACATGTTAGATGGAAAAATCATTTTCAACAGGTCGAGATTAAAGTTGAAACGACGAGAATAAAGTCTAAATTTTGGGATAAAAGGCAAAAGAACGAGATAAAAGTTGAAATGTCTACAACAAGTTGAAGTACAATTTTGTAATAAAAGTCCAAATGGTGACATTAAAGAGAAAATGTCAAGAAAATAGTTGAAAGTCCAGAATTAAGTCAACATACAATGCATTTGGACTTTATTCTCGACCTTTCTGCTTTTTTTCTCGTCAGTTTAACTTTAACCCAGACTTCCCCCAAATTATTTCCTCCATCCAACATGGCCTTAATACTGTTCCTTAGAATCAGAATCAGAATTAGCTTTATTGGCCAAGTATGTTCACAACAGGTGTCATAAACATAACCATAACAGAAGAAATATCTTTCCAAAGGTACACCTAATTAGAGAAGAAGAAAAATATATATGCTCCTAGCAGAAACAAATATGTACATATGATAGAAAAAAAATAAGCAGAGATGTCCCTGAAAATGGTGGATGGCAGCATGTTGCTCCTAAACCTGTATGTACCTGCTAGCATTAATGGAGCCTTCCCAGATGTGCAGGTTACCCATGCCATGGGCACTAACACCCCCCATACCATCACAGATGCTGTCTTCTGACCTTTGCTCTGATAACAGTCTGGATGGTCCTTTTCCTCTTTAGCCTGGAGGACACCACGTCCATGAAGTCCAAAAACAGTCTGAAATGTGGACTCAGACCACAGCAGACTTTTCCACTTTGCCTCAGTCCAGATAAGCTGGCGGTGTTTCTGGGTGTTGTTGATATATGGCTTTGTCTTTGCATGGTAGAGTTTGACCTTGACCTTATAGATGTAGATGAACTGTGTTAACTGACTATGGTTTTCTGAAGAGTTCCTGAGCCCACGTGCTGATGTCCTTTACAGAATGAGGCCTGAGGGATGGAAGGTCACAGGCATACAATGTTAATTTTCAGTCTTAATGCTTACATGTAGAGATTTATCTAAATGTTTTGATGATTTTATGGACTGCAGATGATGAAATCCATAATTCATTGCAAGTGTATTTTGCTGTTCTTAGACCTCACCCTTCTTTGCTTGTGATGCTCCTTTTATACGCAGTCATGACGCTCACCTGTTTCCCGTTTACCTGCTCACCTGTGGAATGTTCAAACAACGGTTTTAGACCATTCCTCCACTTTCCCAGTCTTGTGTTTCCCTTGTCCCAGCTTCTTTGGAGCATGATGCATCAGTTGGAACGTTTAATATCTTGTCTTTGTTGTGTGTTCAGCTGAATATCAGTGGAAGAAGGATTTGAAAATTATTGTATTCTGTTTTTTACGTTTTCCTACGGAAGCCCTAAAAGGCCATGGTTTTTTCACGTTTTTTTAGCACCGTTCTCTCGTGATAACGACTTAATTTCAGTTGTTTTCCCGAGATCTCGAGTTATTTATGTTGTTATCTCGGGATAACGAAGCTTGTTTTCTCGAGATCTCGACTTATTTTTGTCGTTATCCCGTGATATCGACTTATTTATGTCGAGATCTCGAGAAAACAAGCTTCGTTATCCCGAGATAACGACATACATAACTCGAGATCTCGGGAAAACGACTGAAATTAAGTCGTTATCACGAGAAAACGGTGCTAAAAAAACGTGAAAAAACGTGACCTTTTAGGGCTTCCGTATTTTCCAAACTTCACTGGAGTTGAGTTTTGAGGACACTTGGACCGTGGTCTTTTATTTGTTGGTATCTGTTGTGGCGTATCTGTATTCCAAGCAGTCTCTGAGAGAAGTAAAGTGTCCAACCCTCCTTGTTTAGTTTTGTGTCATAATCAGAATCAGAAATACTTAATTAATCCTAAAGAGGAAATTAGGTTGTTTCAGTTGCTCCTATTATACCCAGTATAACAGTTGGAAATATCAGATGAAGACATAAGTATAGATAGGACTATTAATTTAACTAAAATAAAGTAAAATAAAGTAAAATAAGTTTTTGAAGATGCAACAAATGTGAATAAACACTCCAGATTCCACAGTATCTTGGCTATATGTTGGTGTTTGTTTTAAGTCTATGCCTTTATTTGTCCCCTTGCTATGATGAAAATTCCAAGGATATCTAAATTGTTCTTGTTCTGGATCAGAGAATCCAGAATTTCGTCTTTTATATGTTGTAGAGCCTGTTGGAAAATTGTCCTGTATTTTTTTTTCCAAATGCCCTGACTATTTTTGGAGGAGTAATATGATTAAATGTCAAAAATGGTCCTATCTTTCAATGTTAAAGAATCCTTTAAAAAATTCCTGGATGCAGACGGTGATCTGGATCACTCCCAAAATCTAATCATTTGTTCCTTGTCCCAATCCGGACATTTCCTGAGAATTCATTGAAATCCGTCCATAACTTTTTGAGTTATGTTGCGAACAGAGAAACAAACAAACAAACAAACAAACAGACTGGCAATAACATAACCTCCTAGGTGGAGGTAATATTTACAACAAGAATATAAATGTATCTATGACAGTGCCATTTGTCTGAAGCAGGGTCCAGACTAACTTTTGCATTGGTTGCAACGGTGCATAAAAAAAATGTGAGTTGCACCAGCACAAAAATTTAGTGCACCTAAATTTTTCAGTGTCACTTTTTAACGCCTTAAGATCACCATTTTTTCACTCTCCATAACTCTTATATAATATAAATGCTTTTTAAACAAGAAAAAGATGTACAAACAATACTTGTCTTGCTGAAACCTGACACCACAGTCAGGCTCGTCTGGGCTCATTTGCAAACTATCAGCTAATTGGATGATTACTGAGGGCTCTGTATGTGTGTTTGTGTTTGTGTATATATATGTGTGTGTGTATGTGCATGTGTTTGGGCGGGCCTGCAGCCTGTGAAGATGCAAGGCAGGGACAGAGAAAAGAGGAAGCAGGTGCTGTGTCTTGTCCATTTTTGGTGGATTTTTCCGCTACTTCAGTTACTTTTGCCAACTTAAATTGGTAAGAGTGCGCCTAATAAGGCTGAACAATTAATTGCAAATAAGATTAAATCGCAATATGGCTTGTTGCAATTTTCAAATTGCAGACAGTGCAATATTTTTAACCCAAAATGTGTTGAACATTTTGGCATTGTGATGTAGTTTCTTGCAATTTCATGCCTATTTTAACCTTTTTTAACCAATTTTATACAACTTTATGTCTATCTTGCTTCCATTCATCTTTTTTTTTTGGCCACTGTCAGACCATGTTTGGAATTTTTAAATGGTTTTTAAAATGTAATCCCAATTTTACTGCTATAATTAATTTTCCTTCGTCACTTCTGAATTTTTTGCCATTTTTTTGCAATTTCATACCTATTTTGCACCTATTCACTTTTTTCCGCTTTCGTACCATTTTTTTTTTACCCAGTTTTTACAATTTCATACCTATTTTGCTTCTGTTCTTCACTTCTCCACTTTTTTTCAAATCTTTTAATGTCATATTGGTTAAACTATAAAACGACCTTCTGCTTATGTTTGTTTAAGAATACATAAGATGAGGAACATTAAAACAATCGCAGAGTAAATCACAGTTGCAATATTGGGGAAAAAATATTGCAATTAGATTATTTTCTCAAATCGTTCAGCCCAAGCGCCTAACATTTTTTCTTGATGCGCCAGTGCGCCCAAGAAAAAATGTTAGGCGCACCCTTATAAATTTTGGGTGCATGTGCGCCCAGAATGGTTCCACTCTGTAGCCCTGGTCTGAAGGTATGATTGACAGTAGGTACAGTTTGTCAGTAAGGATGTTTTCTGGGATTTACATTTGTGCTTTTAACTCTGGATGTGCTCAAACCTTCAGCCTGACTCTCTGAGCAGAGCTGTAACTTCAGTATTCCGGTCGTAGTCGTGTATCAGTTGCGTGATGATTGTGTGTTTCTTTGTCTGCATGCCTCAGTCGTCGGGAGGTGTGTTTACAGTCGGAGAGCTGCAGCGTCCACGTTTCATTACACTCATTGCTCTCTGTAATATACGACCACGGCTCCTCTGACCCGCTTCCTCAGCGATCAATACCGTTGGTGGAGGAGGAGACCCTGTTTTTATTTCGCACACACACACGAGCACACATTCATCATTAGCTCGGGGGAGAGGCCTGCAGAGGTTTTTATTGAAGCTATTTCAGCAAACACTCTCCGTCAAGTACCACTGAAACCCTGACACTCTAACTGAACCTGAATGCACCACGGCTAACTACAGCAGCTGACAGCTGATGGTCACTGAGGCACTTTGCAAACCTCTGATCCAACAGAAGAGACCTTTCACTGCTTGTTCAAGCAAGAATCCAATCACATGGCAGCACTTCAGTCCACTTAGGCATGTAGACATGGTCAGGAGGAACTGGTGAAGCTCAAACTGAGCATCAGAATGGAGAAGAAAGGGAGTTCATGGGAGATTAAATGTGGTTGTTGGATTAGGTGTGAACATCATGAAAGCACGGATCCATCCGGCCTTGGATCAGCGGTTCGGGCTGCTGCTGGTGGTGTGATGCTGTAGGGGATATTTACATGACACACTTTGGTCTTCTGGTTTAAACCCACAGCCTACCTGAGTAATGAAGTTGACAATGTCCACCTTGAGGGACAGTGGGGTTGAATTGGTTGGCTATCTTTATAACTGGTTTAAGTTGGTTTTACATGTAAAAACTAAATCTACACTGGATTAGAGGAATAAAAACTACATTTCCTTTTGTTCAGTGAAACAAAAATGAAGTTTACACAAGATAAGAACTGGGTTTGAACTGGTTAAATTCATTTTTAACAGGGTTTAGGAAGATAGTAACTCATTTTAAAACTGGCTTCATGTTGTTATAACTGGTATTATACTGGTGGAGAACAATCGTAACTGAGTTTGAATTGGTTTTATTCAGTTATCTCTTGGTTTATAATGGTGGTTACTGGGCTTTTAACTGGTTAAATCCAGTTGAAAATTGATTTGCATTGATTAAGACTGATAGTAAATTAGATTGTATTTGGTAAAGCACTGTTATGAATTGGTGTTAACCAATTTAGAATGATAGTAACTCAGATTTAAACTGGTTTCATGTTGTTATACCTGGTTTTACACTGGTTGAGAACAATCGTAACTGAGTATGAATTGTTTTTTTTCTGTTATAACTCTGTTTATACTGGTGTATAATGATAGTAACTGGGCATTTAACTATTTAAATTTAGTTGGAAATGGATTTGAACTGATTAAGACTGATGGTAATTGGGGTTTTATCTGGTAAAACACAGTTATAACTGGTTTTCCACTGGTTTATGGAAGATAGTAACTCATATTTTAATTGGTTTCATATCGTTATAACTGGTTTAAAACCAGTGGATAACAATCGTAACTGAGTTTCAATTGGATTTATTCAGTCATGTCTCGTTAAGGCTGGTTTATAATGAAAGTAACTGGGCTTATAACTGGTTAAATTCAATTGGAAATTGGTTTACATTGATTACGACTAACAGTAATTGGGGTTTTATCTGGTAAAACACTGTTATAACAGGGTTTAAACCGGTTTAGGAAGATAGTAACTCATTTAGACCGGTTTCATGTTGTTGTAGCTGGTTTTACACTGGTGGAGAACAATTGTAACTGAGTTTGAATTGGATTTATCCAGTTCTAACTTGGTTTACACTAGTTTATAATGATAGTAACTGGGCTTTTAACTATTTAAATTCAGTTAAAAATGGGTTTGCACTGCTTAAGATGGATAGTAATTGGGGTGTTATCTGGTAAAACACTGTTATAACTGGGTTTCCACTGGTTTAGAACAATTTTAACGGAGTCTTAATTAGGGGTGTGTATTGGGCAAGTATCTCAGATGCGATACGATCACGCAGGATATTTATACGTATCACGATATCTATATTGTCAGGTGATATATATACATGATAACTTATTGTGTCATCTTGTATATTGATACAGTAACATTTTTATACAATAAACTAGGGAAAAACGCAGTGTTACATAAATACACTTAACCTGAAAACACAGAGTGCATCAAGTCACATAAATCAATGTTGCAAAGAAATTATTCTTTTCTTTTTAACAATGTATTTAAAGCACACTAACCGTATTTCTTTTGTCACTGTCTGAACTGAATAGACTGCACCTGTGCATTCATATTTATAAGTTGTATTTTACTTCAAACTCTGATAAAATATGAGCTTTTATTTTTGCAAAAATATCGATACTAAGATTTGAAATATCGATATTGTATCGGGAGTCAAAATATCGCGATATATTGCGATATCGATATTTTTTCACACCTCTAGTCTTAATTGGTTAAATGCAGTATTAACCTGATTCTACACTGGTTAAGAACAGAAGTAGCTGGGTTTTAGTTAGTCAGACGCAGTAATATTTGTGTTTACACCAGTTTAGAACAAAAGTAACTGTGTTTTTAACTGGTTAACTGGTTGCTAGGGCTGTAATCAACCAAAGAAATTGTTGGTCGACCAAAACACAGCAATTGTCACCAAAAATCGACCAACCGCAGGGCGGGGGGCCTCAGTGGACCGCGGCTCAGTAAAACTTATATCAGCACCTGCTTCTGTTTTAGCCCAGTTTTTCTGCTTTGTGTCCCTTTTTAAAATGCGCCACAAAATGACGTGCTGCAGCCACGGCAGGAGTGTGCCCGGCGCATCTCCAAATGCCCTGCATCTTAAACCATTCATGGGACTCCTTAAGTGTTTCCATACAGAGTTCCATATTAGCCACGTTGTTCACTACAACGGACACTTTTTTTTCTGCTCGACCTTCGAGGCATCGGCAAGTTCATGTAATCCGCAGCGATGTTTCTTCCCGTGTCCGCCTCTCCTTTTTTACCTCTCTCAAGCAGAAGACTCTTTGCTTTCCAGGTTTCATCAATGAAATGGGCAGTCACTGTCATGTAGGACTCCATTCGAAGAGACGTCCACATCTGTTATCTTTATCTATTAACTCAGAAACTTTCTCTTTTTTACTCCCTCGTATTTTGCCGTATGTGCGTGCGTAATTGTGTGGCGCGCTGGCACTGAATATCCAGGTTCCAATGTTTTTCTTGGCCTTCCATGACACCAATGGGCCTCATACCCTCAGAAATAAAATTGACAATTCCATCTGTGATGTCGTTTTTGCATTTGGATATTTATATGAGGCGTACAATCCAGCGCGGACTGGGTGAGGGATATCGCCGCTGCAGTGGGCAGAGCGCATGCAGCAGCTGCATGCAGCTATAAAACGAATAAAGGATTATTAGACTAGAATATTGAACATTTCTTAATATAATATTGATATTGAAATGAATGATAAATACATTAAAAGACAGGCTGTTACCTGTGAAATGGTTCACTTGATACATTTCTCCTGATAAAATGAACCATATACTGCAGGGGAAAATATAAATTGATACATTTGGTCGACCAATCAGAATTTTGGTCGACTGAGCACGCATCGACCAATTAGTCGACCAGTCGACTTGGACTTTACAGCCCTACTGGTTTCCCATTAGGAATTGGGTTTTACTGATTTAGAATGACAGTAACTGAATTATAACTTGTTTAATGCCACCTAACTATGTTTACACTGGTTTGAAACAGGATTAATTTGATAAAAACTGATCCATGAAGAGCATCTACTGTGCTTTCACTTGTTTTGAAGAGTCATAACTGGTTTGAAATCATAACACTGGTTTTTCAAAGCAGTTATGTAGTAAAATCGAGGATTAAACTGGTGAAATACAGTTATAACTGGGTTTAATCTAGTTCAGTTTTGCTCTTCTGATGGAAACTTCCAGAAGCGGCATGTCTCAAAGCCCACATCATCTCAAACTGTTTTTCTAGAGCATTATATTATGACGAACATTTGTCTGTAAGGAGCTTTAAACCAGAAAACTTGAATGAAAAATCAGGCTGGAAGAGCTCTGGTGGTGCTTTTGCTGTGAGGCTGGATCTTGCCTTGAATTAATTACTGTTTTTTTTTAGTTATTTATAAGAATATGTTTTAATTTATTGATTAGCCTGCTTTTATAAATATTTTAAAGGATTGGTTCTTTTCTTTCTAATCCTATCCAAACTCTTGCCTCCTTCAGTGTTTCCACATTTATAATCCACTGTAATTACTTCATGATGTAATAATTAAGCGTATATTGCACATATCTGTATATTTCAATGCATTTTGCGCTGCAGCTGAACAACGAGCTGTTTCTGTGCCTTCTGAGTGTTACAGGAAACTTTTCATAAATTAGTCCTGCTGAGCTGTGAGCGCTCTGCCAATGAGTATAAAACCAATTTTATGGCCGCCACTGTCATCATAACTCTCTGTACAACACTGACACGCACACACTGCGACACACACACTTTGGCAAACATGCAAAACACACACAGAGAAACACATCGAGTGATTAGCAGAGAGCTGCTGAGGTGCTGTTTGTTCTGGCTGCTGCTGCAGAGGAGGAGACGGACACACGGACGGAGGCTTGGTTCATCTGATATTTAATGATTTTATTACCAACACATTAACATGACAGCAGGATTACTGCTTTAAAATAACTTTAATGTGGTCTTTAAGACGTCAACATGTGTTTTTAGGTTTATTTCGGTCTTCAGAGCCTCACAGAAAGAAGAGTTTGAATTGGTTCAATTAAAAGTAACTAAGTTTTAACTGATTTGATTCAGTTAGAAATGGTTTCCACTGGTTATGAACAAATGTAACTCAGTTATGATTGGCTTAATGCAGTATTTATTGGATTTTCACTGGTTTAAAACAATGATAACCAGGCTTGTAACTTGCTTTATTTAATTAGAAATGGTTTCCCTTGTTTAACAACAAATGTAACTGAGTTTTGATTGGTTTAAAGCTGTATTTTTTGGACTTTCACTGGTTTAAAACAATAATAGCTGGGCTCGTATCTGGTTTGATTCAGGTAGAGATGGTTCCTATTGGTTAAGAACAAATGTAACTGAGTTTTGGTTGGTTTAATGCTGTATTAATTGGATTTTCACTGGTTTAAAACAATGATAACTGGGTTTTGTAACTAGTTTAATTCAGAGAGGAGTGGTTACTACTGTTTAACAACAAATGTAACTGAGTTTTGATTGATTTAAATCAGTTATTGGGTTTTCGCTGGTTAAAAATAATGATAACTGGGCTTGTAACTGGTTTGGTTCAGTAAGAAATAGTTTCCTACTGGTTAAGAACAATAGTCACTGAGTTTTGATTGGTTTAAAGCTATATTTATTGTTTTTTCATAGGTTTAAAACAATGATAACTGGGCTTGTAACTGGTTGATTTAGTAAAAGATGGTTCCTATTAGTTAAAAACAACTGTGACCAAGTTTCGATTGGTTTAATGCTGTATTTATTGGGTTTTCACTGGTTTAAAACAATGATAACTGGGCTTGTAACTCGTTTGATGAAGTTAGAAATGGTTTCCACTGGTTAAGAACAATTGTAACCGATTTTTGATTAGTTTAATGCAGTGTTTTTTTTTTTTTTTTCACTGGTTCAAAACAGTAATAGCTAGGCCTGTAACTGGTTTGATTCAGCTAGAAGTGGTTCCCATTGGTTAAGAACAAATGTAACTGAGTTTTGATTGGTTTAATGCTGTATTTTTTGGATTTTCACTAGTTTAAAACAATGATAACTGGGTTTGTAACTGGTTTGATTAATTTAGAAATGTTTCCACTGTTTAAGAACAAATGTAACTGAGTTTTGGTTGGTTTAATGCTGTATTTATTGGGTTTTCATAGGTTTAAAAAAATGATAACTGGGCTTGTAACTGGTTGATTTAGTAAAAGATGGTTCCTATTAGTTAAAAACAATTGTAACCAAGTTTCGATTGGTTTAATGCTGTATTTATTGGATTTTCACTAGTTTAAAACAATGATAACTGGGTTTGTAACTGGTTTGATTAATTTAGAAATGGTTTTCACTGTTTAAGAACAAATGTAACTGAGTTTTGGTTGGTTTAATGCTGTATTTATTGGTTTTTCATAGGTTTAAAACAATGATAACTGGGCTTGTAACTGGTTTGATTCAGATGGAAATGGTTTCCTACAGGTTTAGAACAAATGGAACTGAGTTTTGATTGTTTACTGCTGTATTTTTCGGGTTTTCACTGGTTTAAAACAATGATAACCGGGTTTGCAACTAGTTTGATTCATTTAGAAGTGGTTCCTACTGGTTAAGAACAAATGTAACTGAGTTTTTAATTGGTTTAAATCAGTAATAATTGGGTTTTCACTGGTTTAAAATAATAGTAACCAGGCTATTTTGATTTGATTTAGTTGGAAATGGGTTACACAAATGTAGAATGATAGTGGCTGAGCTTTACTTTACGCGATAATAACTGGATTAACGCTGGTTTGGAACTTGAGTAACTGGTGTTTTTATTGTTTAAATGTTATAACTCAGTTTACAGTAGTTAAGAACAGTCGTATCTGAGTTTTAAGTGGTTTAATGTAGCAATAACTGGGTTTAAACTGGTTTAGAACAATAATAACTGAGTTTGTAACTGGTTTCATTCATTGAGAATTGGGTTTTACTGGTTTAGAACAATAGTGGCAGAGTTTAACTGGTTTCATGCTGTCATAAATGGGTTTACGCTGATGTTTTAAAAGCTCACACGCATGGATGTGATACATTTTTAAAAGGAGGATAAGGTCCTCTGTTTTTAAAATGGACATGCAAGAGTGACTGTGGAGGTAGATGCTCGTGTTCTTTGAATAAATGGTGTGTGAGGTGCCAAAATTAAAATTTGTGCTCGGTCAGATGTGCATATAATGCATTTTTTATGATTTTGAATGAAAACTCCTTAATGAGTAAAAACTACAGATGCACTAACTGTTAAAACAAGGCAGATTCTTCACTAATGGTCTATTAATGACCTCTTTTTGCAAGATTATTTGATAATTTCTCTTCTGTTTGATCATGAAAACAGATCAGAGTTGATCCAGCAGGTCGTTTCTATCCCAAATCGTCCAGAACATCTTCTCCAAATCAGCAGGTCCCGTTCTCGTCGTTAATCAGGGATGATCCAGCATCTGTGAATCCTCTCCTGGCTTTAACCTGCAGCCTGGAGTGTGTGTTTGAGTGTTTGTGTGTGTTTGTGTGTGTGTGTGTGTGCGTACCTGCTCAGATAAAATGTTATCTTGCTGTTTGGGCTCAAACACAAAGATAACAATGGTGTACAGGACACTTTATCAAAACACACAAACACTCTCTGCAGGGTCGGGTCCAGCCCCGTTCAAACCCACCAATCAGAGCGCAGCGTTTCAGACTGGGCGGGGACTGGTGGGGGGGCAGTAAAAGGCCGAGCGCGGCTCTGCATTGTGTTTGCCGGGCTGTAAAGTTTGGAGCCCGGCTGTGACAGATGGGGGGCTCTCGCACTTTCATTGACAAACTGACGGCTCCCAGGGGCCCAGACCGGCCCCCCTCTGTCTCCCCTCGTTTGTTCCTCCTGCTCCGGAGAAATGACTCTCCCTCTCTGCTGCCATTTGTGTCGGGACTGGGGGCCCGGTCTGGGAGAGAGTGTGTGTGTGTCCCGTCTGGTCGTCGGGGGGCAGATGTTGTCTGGACAACAACAAAAACACACTCTCTCCCTCTCCCTCTCTCGTCCCCTGCCCGGTGACGGGGTGCTGGTCTTATCTGGTGGTTCCTCTCCTGCAGCTGTGATTTGTTTGGATTTCGTCAGAGTGTAGAAATCTGGTTATCAGCTGTTCAAACGGGAACACTCACATGTGCTCTTTGCCTTCTGGACCCTCACATGAGCTTCAAACTCCTTCAAAGGCCTGTCAAATATTTCCAAAAGCACGTCTCTATAAATATTCTGATTTATTTACCACGTTTGAGCGTCTTTTAGCAGCTTTACGTCACACATATAAAAGGATGCAATGTTTTATTGAGTCTTTCATACTGATCCAAACTTTGGTTAAGACTAGGAGTGCCAAATTATAATAATCTAATTGCGATATTTTTCCCCAATAATGCAATTGCGATTTACTCTGCGATTGTTTTAATGTTCCCCATCTTATGTATTCTTAAACAAACATAAGCAGTAGATCTTTTTATAGTAAAACCAATGTGACATTAAATTAATGTAAGGATAAAAGAGTTGAGAAAAAGTGGAGAAGTGAAGAAAAGAAGCAAAATAGGTATGAAATTGTAAAAACTGGGTAAAAAAATGGTGCGAAAGCGGAAAAAAGGTGAATAGGTGCAAAATAGGTATGAAATTGCAAAAAATAGGCAAAAATTTCAGAAGTGATTAAGGAAAATTGATTATAGCAGCAAAATTGGGATTAAATTTCAAAAACCATGTAAAAATTCCAAACATGGTCTGACAGTGGCCAAAACAAAAAAAAGATGAATGGGAGCAAGATACGGATAAAGTTGTAAAAACTGGGTTAAAAAAGGTTAAAATAGGCATGAAATTGCAAGAAACTACATCACAATGCCAAAATGTTCAACACATTTTGGGTTAAAAATATTGCACTATCTGCGGTTTGAAAATTGCAACAAGCCATATTGCGATTTAATCTAATTTGTAATTAACTGTTCAGCCCTAGTCATAATTAGGGCGCTATGTTAACCTTAAAATATTAGGGCAGCGGATGATTGGACGATCAGTCTGCTCGTCACACTCTTCACAGACCAATCACATCAAGCCACAGTATGATGTAGCAGCTCAACCCTGTTGTTAGCTGTTAGCTTAAACCGTGAGTACGTCAGTCCTTAGACTATCCTCTTACACTACATTAAATGATACCTTACAGATGTGTCATCTGCCACATGCGACATGAATCTCATCAAAGACAAAATCCATCAAGTTCTCCTGGTAAAGTTCTGAGGAAGACATATTTCATATCGTAGGGTAACCATGACTACAGCTCGGCATGCTAGCGCAGCATTTCCGCGTCTCTCTCAGTTTCCCAGCAGTGATCTCCAGTCAGGAGAAGAGCAAAATCGGGAGGTGCTTAAAGTGACGTTCTTTCTCCTCTTCCAAAGGAGAACTCGAGTCCATTTCTGATAAAACTGCAGATCTTTCTGCATTTCCGGAGAACGCTTCTATATGCCGCTGTTATTTTCAAACATGCAGTCACTTCCTGTTGTCATCACATCTGCAGCTACGCCTCTGTCCCCTGATTGGGACGTTAAAGCTGGAGAGTTTTTATGCATTGGGCTTCTTGTGCTTCAGTTTTTGGGGGGTGGAGAACAAGCTTTTGATCTGCCACAATAATCTAATGAATTTCAATGAAAACACCTCAAGTTGAGGCTTTTTTCAGAAATTTTTAAAGTGAGATTAAACAAGAGATTAATTAGTTTAAGTAATTACAGGTCATAATTAATTAATTGCTCAATTTTTTTTATTCTACTGACAGCCCTAGTTAAGACCAGACAATTCCCAAGTCCCTCTAATCCGAGTCTCAAGTCCAGTTGAGTCATTTGGGTCCAAGTCTCAAACAAGTCCCAAGTAGGGCTGAATGATATGGAAAAAATTTCATATCTCGACATTCATGCCAGATATCTCGATACAATACGATATGACTATGGGTTAAATGAAAACCAAGTGGTGCGTTCCAGGGCAATCGTAAAAATGAAATTTGTTGTGACTCAAGAGCTGTACGTGCAGGGCGAGCGCAGGGGAAATTGATATCATTTATATTGTTGCTTTTTTGATATTAATATCTTGAATGTTCATATCTCGATATAGATACGATAACGTCCCTCACCATTGTTCCTGAACCCACCTAGAAAAAGCACTCAGGTTTATATGCTGAAGAGGGAAACTTTATCTTCTTGAGCCTGCAAACTGGTCTGCATGGATAAAAGCAGCATAAAACTGTTCATGTATACATTACAACATCACGTCTGATCATGTAGACCAAGGTGGATTGAAAAGGCTACATTCCATTAAAGAAATGGCATGTTTGATACAAAAAATACATATTTATTTGAAACATTTTGCAACATTTAAATTGCTCTCACTGCCTTTCTGACATATTTTTCAAAGTGTATTTTTTTGGAGGTAGCTACCTTAACAAAGGCAAACAAAGTTACAGTATGAATGAAGAGTGCAAAGTGCTTTTGTAAACAGCACACAGAAAATACTTATTTATAAAACAACATTTAACTTAAAAGATATCAGAATATGTTTAAAAATAAGAACTCTAAAAGGAAATAAGAGCTGGGGAGATGCAACCTTTCCCAAGTAAAATTATTTGTGCAATAAATGTCCTGTTTAAATGTTATAGAGCTATAGAGTCAAATAGTGCCTCATTAACTTTGTGGTTGATTTGAGTCAATGTTGTGCTCTTATTTGAAGCTTAACCTTGGGTCTCTTCTCCTGTTTGAACTTTCCTCCTTCGTTCATGTTTATCAGACTCTGTTTCCTGCAGACTCGTCCAAAATTCAGCTTCACAAATATACAGATGTGGACCTTCTCTCAGATTCTTCCTCTGTGAGCGTATGGACAGAATATGCCCTCAGGAGGAAGAGCAGATGGCTGCTGCTTTAACCAAGAATATAATAAAAGACATCGTAATACTGAAAAATAACAAGGATCTCTGAGGACGCTGAGATCATACAGAGGGTGTATAAAGATGTACTGTATTTGGGAGAAGGGGAGAAGATAGTTCAGCATTAAACCTGAAAATCAGTCGTGCTTGAGCTTGTTGATTCAGCTGTTGAGTCTTGTGGGTCATGCCACAGAGCGTCATTCATACCGGGTTACTAAACTCCAAGCACATCAGCAGTGTGCATCACATGTTTAATGTTGTACCTGTCACCACAGCCACGGTGAAGACTCATTCCAGTCCATTAAACTCACATCATGCGCTAAAATTAGCAGAGAAATCAATCCAAGACTTTCTGTAGGTCAGAAATCCATTTTTAGATCTTTAGAGACAAACATAATGAGCATTAATGACTCTTAATGAGTGAACAGAAATGCTCACGTAATGATGTGAAAATGACATTTAGATGAATGAATAAATATGTCATAGCAATGTGCTCACATGCAGTAGAAATAATGGATATACAGACCTGATCAAAATCTTAAGACCAGTTGAAAAATTGCTAGAATATGCATTTTGCACATTTGGACCTTAATGAGGTTTTAAACAGAGATACAATATACAAAAGGAAGAAGGGGAAGTGTGACAAAAATCACTTCGAAAAAGTAATTTATTGAAAACAACAAGTAAACTGAAATAGGCTGACCATCGCTCAAAGAATTACAAAAAACTCTCCAAACCAGAACAAAAATGTTTCTCAGTAGGACTCAGTAATGAGTAGCTCCACCGTTCTTGTTAATCACTTCAAACATTCGTTTGGGCATGCTTGATGAGAGTGTCTCCAGGAAGTTTTTGGGAACATTGCTCCAAGTGGTGAAGATGGCTTCATGAAGGGCATCAACTGTCTGGAACTGACGGTCATTTTTATAAACTTCCCTTGCCATCCATCCCCAAATGTTCTCTATGGGATTTAAATCAGGGGAACATGCGGGATGGTCCAAAAGAGTGATGTTATTCTCCCTGAAGAAGTCCTTGGTCAAGCGAGCATTGTGAGCTGCAGCGTTGTCCTGTTGAAAAACCCAGCTGTTACCACACAGACGAGGGCCCTCTGTCATGAGGGATGCCCTCTGCAACATCTGCACGTAACCAGCCGCCGTTTGACGACCCTGCACCACCTGAAGCTCCAGTGTTCCACTGAATGAAAAAGCACCCAGATCATGATGGGCCCCCCTTCACTGTGCCGGGTAGAAAACATCTCAGGTGGGATCTCCTTGTCATGCCAGTAAGGGTGAAGCCATCTGCACCGTCAAGGTTACATTTTTTCTCATCAGAGAATAAAAGTTTTTTCCACCTTTCAATGTCCCATGTTTGATGGCAAAGTCTAAACGGGCAGTTTTGTGGCGTTTATTATGTGGGTGACAGATTAAAGCATATTAAAACACCAAATAATTTAATCCTGACTCTAAAATCAGAACCACTTTAAAATTCTGGATTCATAATTTGGCTTAAATTCCCACTGATGTTCACACGAGTGTAGAAATGGTCACAGTCAAATATCATCCTTGAGTCCTCGTCTGTCAGTTTGCATAAATGCTCGTACAGAGGAGGATGTTGTTCCTGACGAGTTTGCTCCGATCATGTTCGGAGGAGTTCAGCCGTGCAGAGACTTGATGGAGGCTATAAATAGAGGACGTGAGTGTGAGGAGGGAAGCCCGTTCTGAGTTCCAGCTGGATGTTCTCCAGGTCTTCGGCTTAAAGGAGGGAGAGAGTCGAAGTGTGAGAAGGAGGCTGTTTAAGAAAACCTAAACTAATGAGACTTCGCACAGGGAAAATACAGGATATACCATTCTTTTATGCTATGCTGGAACAAATTCGTGCTGATACCAAACGGTCTTCTTTTAGTATTTACACTTAACTTCTTTCTGCTTGATGTTCTCTGCACAGAATCCAAAATGTGCCAAAATGGAGACGGTATTTTTCTTGGCTACAGCATCCTCTGATAGATTGGTGCTTGTCTCCTCCATGTTGGTGGCATGTCCTTCGCTCTTGGCGAAAGTGAACGTAGACTATATAGAGGGGGGGTGGTCACGTGACTTGCACAGGGAAAATAATCAAAATAATCGATATGAGTAAAATTACTTCAATTGAATGGTAAAAATGTTAAATGGACTTGAGCTTATATAGCGCTTTTCTAGTCTTTTGACTACTCAAAGCTGCTTTACTCCGCAGGTCACACCTACCCATTCATACCCATTCGCGCCCATTCGCACTCACATTCACTCACTGATGGTTCTGAGTTTCTATGTTAGTTATCCATCAGTATCTCTAACACATTCACACCCTTTCATGCCCATTTACACACCACTGACGCAGCAGTGGGAGCAACTTGGGGTTAAGTGTCTTGCCCAAGGACACATCGCCATGTGTCACCCGGAGCTGGGTTTGAACCTGCAACCTCCCGATCACTGACCAAGCGCACTATCCAACTGCGCCACCGACGCCCCATATAGACGGGCTAAATGTCGATTTTGATTATTTTTTGACTAATTCCTCAGCCTTAATGTTGATGTTTTTTTTAAAACACTGGAGAACAAAAATTGAAATTTCAGCTTCAAATTTATCTTTTTTTTTAATGTATTTTTTGGGCATTTTGTGCCTTTATTGATAGGAGAGAGACAGTGGATAGGCTTGTGAAAGGGGGTAAGAGAGTAGGGGAAGACACTCTGCAAACTGGCCACAGGCTGGATCCGAACCCGAGCTAGCATAAGCATGTACACGGGACGTGCCTGGTCGCTAACCACTCCGCCAAACCAGCACCCCTCAAATTACCTTTTTAATCAGTTTTTTTCCAAATTGGTCTGGATTTAGCTCCAGATCTGCTGTTGATCTATGAAAAACTCGGACAACCTCAAACCAGTCCTTGAGTTTTGTAGGTCACATCAGACCACGTCAGTCCTGCAGGTCTGTGGAGACCCTGCCGTCCTGCATGTGCCGCGTAATGAGATGGATATGAATGTGTGAGGTTGGAGTTCTCATGGCTCTGCATCTCATCTGCTGCCCTCTGATCTCACTAACATATGCACACACACACACACACACTCGGCCGGCCAGATGCCCCTGTGTGTGAGTGTGTGGCCTTTGACCCCGGTGTCTGCGTCACACAAAGGCTGTAATAATCAGTATGTGGTCATTTAGCATGATAAAGTCGCTTGCGCTCACTCGGAGCGATCTGCAGTTCACACACGTCTGTTTCCGTATCATCGGGGAGGTTAGAGGTCACGCACACACTAATGCACCAGAGCAGACATGTAGATGTGTGTGTGTGATTATGTGTCTGGTTTTTGCAGCTGGAGGTTGTGTGTGTGTTTAATCGTCCCTCAGAGTGGCAGCTGCCTCACTTTATAACCTCGATTATCAGATCTGAGATGTTTGTGCGAGAGGCCGTGAGAAACGTCTGCTCTTTATTATTTAAATGGACACAGAAGATCAAATAATCAGAGCGACTCGTCCCCCGATCACCGCTCTCAACTCGGCCAAGACAGAGCTTAGAGGGGTCGATGGGGACGGCCTGGAGTAAACCTAGACCAAAGGCACCAAAGAGGTGGTTATAGGCAATATTATACCCTTTCACACTGGCCAAGAAACCTGTTTAAATGCGGTAACAATCGGCTCCTGTCGGCAGTTTGAAAGGGTTTAATTGGCATTTCGACTCAGGTAGACTGACCTTTCAAACAACAAGGGTTTTTATCAGTTCGCCTCCGATCACCTTCAGTGGGAACATCCCACTCAGGTCGACCCGCTAATTTCCTCATGACGTCGGCATAATGTGCCCACGACATAACTTTGTCTGCGACTTACGTGACTCTTTGCCATCTCAGCAACAAATTCCATCCGCCTTCATATCATCAGCGCTGAGTTTGTACTTTTTTTTTTTTTGAACTTTTTATTTAGATTTTTTTTTTTCAATTGAACAAAGAACTTTATCTGAGACAAGGTCAGAGGTGTGTAACAAAAGGTACAAAACATATTGCATACATAAATATTTCTGCTTGTAATGCAAATGTATATCCAGTATACAGTATATTACATAAATAAACATTAATGACATTACAAAAAATTAAATAAAAAAAAATAATAATCATAATCATCATAATAATAATAATAATAATAAAGTAAAATAAAATTAAAAAAAAAAAAAAAAATCATAATAATGTCCAAATAATAAACCTAGTCATTTCATGTCAGGGCCCATTTCCATTACTTAAAGAGCAACCTCAACAACCCAAATAGTTCACATTATCAGGTACTTTCCAACCATGCTCCACCTCCTTTCAAAAAGGTCCATTTTCAGCTGTAATGATGCGGTCATTCTTTCCATGAGATACACTTGTCTCAACCTCTGCTTCCATTCAGCCACCATCGGTGTTTTCACACTCTTCCAATTTGTAGTTACAGTTTTCTTGGCAACCAGTAATAAAATATGCAGAGAGTTTGTACATTTTTAAAGAGGGACAAAAGTATAAGGTTCAGAAAACTGAAAACTGTGTCCATGGCCTCCATGCTCCTTTCCACTGTTTACGTGGTTGTGTTTTGTCACGCTGATGATGTCATCAATGTGGTGACATCATCTTGTTGGGTAGGGATGGGAATTGATAAGATTTTATCTATACCAGTGATATTAACAGTCCTGATAATTGATCCAATTCTTTAACGATTCCCTTATTGATCCCTGCAGATTGTCCGTGTGGGCAAATGTTAGCCTGTAGATTTTCAGTGTCAAAAATGTCAAACACACATCACAGCATAGATAACTGCTTCTGCAAGCTGCTGGTGTTTCCACTCACTTAAGTTTGTGCAGTAGTTTATGTAAAAAAAAATTAAGCCACATTTCTGACACTTCTGAACCCTGTCAATGGAAGGAATTGATAAGAAAATTGATTAGCCAAAAGACTCATGATATCGATTCTTTGATGGAGCTGTTAACGATTCTCAACTGGAACTGGTTTTCGATTCCCATCCCTATTGATGCACCCGAGTCCGTAGTCCATGACGAGCAGATAGACACCATTCTTTCGACTGTGTGTGCAGTAACAAGGAAGAAACGGGCAGAAGATGGCCACTGCTAATTAGCTTAGCTCAAACACTGGGAGTCAATGGGAAGTGTTAGCTTGCCTCTACCTACAGTCATCAGATAAACTCTGCGGCAACTCTTAACGGTCCTGTGTGCTTGTTGTAACTTGTTTTGTTTACTGTGTTATGTTACGTTATCTTCTACTTTCATCATACTAATTAACAGGGAGTTTGTTTTGTTGACCTACGTCCACAGTGGTTTATGCTAAGGATGTGATGTTTGCGAACGAGTCGAGTCATTTGAGCAGCTCTTTAACCCTTTCATGTATGAATTATTTAATCACTTGGGAATACTTTTTACATTGTTATTTTTTTGACTTTCAGACAAGTTAAAAATCATGGGCATTTGTTTTTCAGTGTTATATCTTGAGGGAGTTATGCATCAACAGTATAAATAGTAATTTAGTGGAATTTATTTAAGATTCACAAATACATCTTGGACAAACATTTATTGACAGTAAAGAAAAGAAAAGGCAAAATCTGAAGCATATGTATTGCTGCTGTTAATTGAGCTATTCCCATGTGAATTACACCAAAATTAGAATAGAAAATACAAAATGATGTGAAATCTGAATATAGGCATAATACCCAATTTTTCCGTTGTTGGGTATTTTGGATTTATGAGGCAATATCTCAATATAGTAAAAATGTCCAAAGTTAATATTTAAAAAAAAAAACCCTTCAGACAAGGGTTTGGAAATTCACTATACAATTCGGTATACAGTATCTATCTGCTGTAGTGGACACCATGAATAAAAGGGTTAAAGAGAACAATGACAAATGATTAGCAGATGTGAGTTATTTGTTTGTGAGTCACTCCTAAATTCAGGTTGCCTGCAAAAGAAAAAAAAAAAAAAGTTGGCATATCCCTTTAAGCGTGGAGGCTTTCATGGATGGCCTCCCAAAACCTCCTTCATCGACCAAACAGCTGGCATGACCATCGGTTGATTGATTTTTCTACAATTTAAGGCTCAGTCCATCTGCACTGACATGTTTCCGATGTTGAAGAGGTTCGATGGAGCCTTTTCTTCGTCTTGATTGGTTCTGCCCCCCTCGTCCGTCCTTAAATGCAGGAGATGTTCCTAATGTTCTGGTGGCGATCGTTAAAGTGACGGCGCCCTAACTGCTGAATCTGAGGCCCCCATTAACCAGAAGAGCTTCGGCTCACAGATGTGAGTCTCTGCGGTCTCTTGTTGAACTTTGTGTAACTCGCTGCTCAACTTTTTAATTGAAAAAGAAGTTGTACTAAATGTCAACACACACACACACACACACACACACTCGCTGACAGCTGCCTGGCCCATTAGCTCACTCGTCTCCATGGCAGCCGACCTCCAGAATACTGATGAGGGTTCAGACGAGGTGCTGATCTCCTCTCTGGACTTTCACTACACAGTACACTAAATACACAAACTACACAAACACGCTGCTGTTTCATCCTCTGCTGCTACTCCGCCTGTTACTACAGCATCATTATAAACACAGAGGAGGCCCTGGTCCAAAACCAGACCCTGATGAAGCCTGTGTGACCTCACTGCCACCAAACCTCCGATAACAGCAGCTTAGTGTTCGAATCAGCAGAAGCTCAAGTTTGGATCAATTCAGTTAAAGTAATGAAGGGTCATGAAACTGAATTGGAAGTTAAAGGACCCATCGTGTCATCGTTTGTTTGATTGAAAGTGAGGAATGATCCGGTCAGAGTCAGAGTGTTCCGGTCATCAGGAAGCAGAAAATGACTGAACTTTTAAACTTCTTGAACCCGGTCTAAATCTTCAACATGGTCCAAAGTCTAAAACCTAAACTTAAGTCTAAACCCTGGTCTTAAGTCTTCAACATGGTCCAAAGTCGAAAACCTAAACTTAAGTCTAAACCCTGGTCTTAAGTCTTAAAGCTTGACTAAAGTCTAAAATATGATCGAAAGTCTTCAACATGGCCCAAAGTCTAAAACCTAACCTTAAGTCTAAACCCTGGTCTAAAGTCTTCAACATGGCCCAAAGTCTAAAACCTAAACTTAAGTCTAAACCCTGGTCTTAAGTCTTAAAGCTTGTCTAAAGTCTAAAATATGGTCTAAAGTCTTCAACATGGCCCAAAGTCTAAAACCTGTCCTTAAGTCTAAACTCTGGTCTAAAGTATTAAAGCTTGTCTAAAGTCTAAAATATGGTCTGAAGTCTGAAACCTGGTCTAAATTAAAAAAACCTGTTCTGACCTATAAACATGGCCACAGTCTTAAACCTGAACTTAAATCTACACTCTGGTCTAAAGTCTTAAAGTTTGTCTTAAGTCAAAAATGTGGTCTAAGGTCTGTAGGCGGAGCCCTGAGGAGATGCTACTTTCAAATTCATGCTAGTTTTCCAAAATCGCCAACCCCAGCTTTAAGTCTAAAACCTGGTCTAAAGTCTTTGTCTAATGTTTAAAATATGGTCTAAAGTATAAATCCTGTCTTTAACCTGGTTTGAAGTCAGAAACGTGATCTAAAGTGTAACATGTGGTCTAAAGTCTTAAACCTGGTCTAAAATCCTTAAACTTGGTCTAATGTCTTAAACCTGGTCTAAAATCCTTAAACTTGGTCTAATGTCTTTAACCTGGTTTGAATTCAGAAACGTAGTCTTAAGTCTTAGATGTGGTCTGAAGTCTCAAACCTGGTCTTAAATCCTTAAACCTGGTCTAAAATCCTTAAACCTGGTTTTAAACTGGTCAGAAACATAGTCTAAAGTCTGAAATGAGGCCTAAAGTCCCCCCCTCCCAGGACAGTACCACCTCTGTAACAGCTTCATTGCCAGTCCTTGTGTCTGGACTCCCCCAAAGCAACACCAGCCTTAAAAATACTTTAATCGTTCGAATTGTTTGAGTTTGCTCAGACCTTTTATTTCAGGAAAACCAGTTCCAGGAGACCCCAATCAGGAGGGTCTTTGAGGTTCACGAACCTGCTCTTGGGATCCATAATCCGAATATTTATGGGATGTCATCAGTCCTTTTGTGTTATTCCTCAGTAATGGATAAAAATGGCCGCCGTCCTTCATGGCCAATCATCTGTGAGGTCCCATCATGCATCAGTACTTAAACCCTCAGATGTCCCAAAACAAACCCGAGCTCCTGGTTCTGACCCTGAAATCTCCCTCTGGTTCAGACTTGATTAACACGACGTGAGAGTTCGGTTACAACAACAGGAAGTCAAACGGCGCCGTGACATCATCGACCAGCAGCTGTGCTCCACCGTACGCATCACAGCTGCACCGCCTGTGTGTTTGGAGGTGTTGGGGGGGCTGTGAGTACTCCCACATTTCCTTAGCAACAATTAATTCACAGATTGGCCGTAACATCTGTCGTGGTGATCGCTGCCAAAACGCTGCTCACTCTGATTCTCCTCCCTCTCTCTCTGTTTGTCTTCAGCGAACTTTAGGAGAACTTTCTCCTCCGCCCTCCGCCCTCAGCCTCCTTTCTCTGCTGTCAGGGATAAAACTCACATTATGATATTTTTATAAATCATCCGAGAATAAAAACTTAGCAACCTCAACTTTTTCAGAACTTCTCCATGAAGTTAATCCAGCATTGGCCACGGTTACATGATATAATTCAGAATTCATTATTCAGAATTAAATACTTCAGAATGAAAGTTTCTACTTCGTGTTTGCATGGAAAACACGTCTATTTGCCTTTTGGTGCATTCCAGTTGTAGTCAGAAGTAGGAATTTCGGAGTTCCGAGTAGGAAACTGCAACTGGAACGTCCCCCGAAGTCGGATTTTCCTACTGGGAACTCGGTAAACCTCGCCACCCCCGAGTTGACAATGGAAGATGGATGCCCCCAGTGTGAACAGTTATTAAGCTCCTGTAATAATCCATTTATTTGCACTTCTGACTGGGGTGTCGCTGTAAATTAGCTGTATACACAGTATTGTTGGACTTATATTTACAAAAATGCTGCCATAGTGATATTTACATTCTCCATGGAGTATTTGTGAACAACAATGCAGGGCGTGCTAACAACGGCTAACAATAGCCTGGTAGATCGGCAAGTTTTTTCCGACTTTGCAACTGGAACGCTGATAAGTTGGAGATAACGTAACTCCTAGTTCTGAGGTTACTGGAATGCAGCCTTAAAAAGGTCCACATTATAATGCTTTTGTCCATTCACACTTTCATTACTTCCAAATCTTCTGAGGCTCTAATTAAATAAACTGTCTTGGCTTGCGTGAAGTCCCACGCTTGCTTCGGATGGCCATCCTGTTCTCGTCAGCGTCCTTAGTCTCATCGCTGCAGGACAAGGGGACGAGCATATGCAGAACTACCAGAACTAATTTAAAGTAGAATTAATGTATATGTATAATCAAGAAATTACTTAATTCGGATCGAAAATCAGAATAAACCAGCCACTTAATTCGGAATTAAGTTTTATTTGTAATTATCATTTATCAACGATAAGGCACAGGACGCTGATGGGAACAGGATAGCCTTCCGAAGCAGGCGTGAGACTCCACGAAAGCCGAGACAGTTTATTTAAGTAGAGCCTCAGAAGATTTGGAAGTAATGAAAGAGAAGAGGGATGTAAGCATTAAAATGTAGAGCTTTTCAAAGCTGTAGCGTCCAAGGTGGACAAGGGCCGTTTTTTAATTCCCCTACTACATACTGAGTATGAAAGTAGTCTGTAGTAGGCACTGCATACTGCCTACTACACTGGAATGTAGTATGTAGTCTGACTGTTCTGTTTGGTTTATTTTGTAGTATACTGCGCTGGTTTCTAGTTTGAGCATAGCAGAAGTAGGCAACAGCTGATTTATTTTCCAAACTTAATTTTAATTGTACAAAACAAACAGACCATGAGTACATGTTAACATTTCAATCTGCAAAGATATTGCCAGAAGCAGCATTTTATATGAAACAGTCAGTGGTGGAGAATACATATTATTTCGGAGCGGAGTTATTTTATATATTTTTGTGTGACGGCGTATTAGGGCCATTTACAGAAAAAACAACACATTAAGAATAAACATCATACGCACAATACAGTATTAAGAATGAGGAGAAGAAGGAAAATTTGAGGTGGTAGAAATACAGAGGAAAAATACAGAACGTAACGGTAAAATGTCATACCTGTCAGTGGTTTACACTAATAATGTTGCAGGTATAGGACGGACTTAACACCACTGTCAGGCTGTTTCGAACTGTTAACGGAATATCAACAGCAACATACCTTTTCAAAACTTCTTACACACTATTACGTGTTGAAAAGGTAAAGATAACAAGTAGAGGCTCTTTTTTCGTCTGCTGCTCCGGTTGTTGATGCTTCACTCTCAGTCATTTTCAATTCAGGTGCTTTGCATTGTGGGTAACAGTAGGCGAAGAAGACGATGCAGACTGGGAATTTTTTCCTGAATCAGTACGTCATCCGGGTATTTTTTTCATACTGCAACTTCGCTTTTGTTCACATACTGTATGCTGCCTACTACATTTTGGGTGAATCAGTACGCACTGCTAGTATAGTAGGCGAATTCAAAAACGGAGACGCTGAACTGGAATTATTCTTATGGGAGACGTAAATACGTCACTGCGTCACGTCCGCCTCTGTCCAATCAGAGCCATTCCCAACCGCCAGGCCTTGTATAAAGGTGAATAAAACGTGTTTTCCATGTTAAAACTTTATTCGGAATTTTCATTTCCATGTAAACACGGAGAAGAAAACTTTGATTCCGAAGTATTTAATTCAGACTAATTAATTCCGAATTAAAAAACATCATGTAACCGTGGCCATTTTCATTCGTAATTAAAGCTGGTGTCTACGATTTGAAACCGCAGCCTGCCCCTCCTTCCCTCACCTCTCCCCTCCGTGTTCCAAGATCCCGCCCCCAGCTCGTGTCGGCTCATATAGCCCCCCTCCGGCAGAGCTACGAGCGACTAGCACAATATATCAGCAGCAAACTCAATCAAAAACAGCTCAGCTCAACTGAAAGTATCAAACACGACAGACATCTCCCTTATAACACACAGCAGTAGCCATTTCAACTGGACCGGCGGCAATGCGGGTCTAGCGCCGCCAGAGCAGAGCCGAGTGTGGGGGAGGATTAATCTTTCTCAGCCTGTCCTCCCCAGCTCAGCTTACAGTGCTAACGATTAGCGGCTAACAGGCTAACCCGCTCCCCTACAAGCTATTAGCCCGTGCGGGCACAAACTAACCAGAGTTATTCAGCAGACATCTCCCACTGTAGTAAACAAAGCCATTACCTGATCAACCAGGGGCGAAACGGCCGATGCTTAAGGTCTGACGGCCGGCTGAGGCTATTCGTTAGCCGTAAGTCGCGAACAGGCCTCCACCCTGGGACAGAGGTCCGTTGGGCCCGCGGGAGAGGGAGGCGGATTCCCGGTTCGGCGCTAGGCTTTCCTGCTCCATGATAGTTCAGTAGCTAACGCTGCTAGCTGCTCACCGGAGGTAGAGGGAGGAGGCGGACCATGGGCAAGATGCTGCGTGCGAGTGAGGGAGATGAGGGAGAGGGGAGAGGAGAAGGGTGGTCTGCAGCCAGACTGTCTTGGGAGAGGGAGGCGGATTCCCGGGTTCGTGCTAGGCTTTTCCGGCTCCATGATAGTTCAGTAGCTAACTGCTAGCTGCTCACCGGAGGTAGAGGGAGGAGGCGGGACCATGGGCAAGATGCTGCGATCATGAGTGAGGAGACGAGGATTGGATGGACTCATGGACCAACTCACGGACCAATTAATAGTTGCAGGTTCTTAGGCTTGATTGGTCAGCTAGTATGCAGCTTTTCAGCAGATATACTGAATGGATTTTTTTCATTCTTTTTTGTCTTTATACTGTGTAGATAGGACCATAGGACCATAACAGCCTTATAAACGGTGTTATTAATATGTACAAAGCTTCCAAATCGTAGACCATAGCTTTAAGTGCTTACATGATCATTTATAATCTTGATAAACAGAATTTAAGTTTTATTCGGAATTAAAGGAGAATTAAAGTTCTCATGTAAATGCGATCATTAAAACAATTGTCAACAGTTTTATTCACAGTGCAATGTAGGCAGTGATATTTATGCTGCTTGTTTTGGGTTAAAAGTTTTTTTCCAACATATTTTTTTTGTTGAAACGGTACAAAAGATAACATGTCCGTATCAAACTTCCAGCAGTGTGGACTATATTGAGCATCTCTTACTTTTCATCAATATTATGGACTAACCAGAAGTAGGAATAGGCGACAAAACTTGAATGAATTTATTATTTTTGTCCTATGAGGCAGTAAACATGTTAATTCCTGCTGTAACGTTGGATATTTGAACATGGTGCTCTATAGGAACTGTCTCACTGCAGGAGATGGCCTCTGGTGGACAGTGGAGGAACTGCAGGCTTTAGGAGATCAGAATGAGGCTGATTTCTGATGTCTGTGTGCCATTACTTAGCTTCCTCAGCGGTGACCTCATCATTTGTGGAGTCAAAAGTCACATCTGGTGCCCATAACTTCCTGAACTGGAAGCTCTTTGAAGGAGAACGATCTGTGTGTGTGCAGAAGCTCATGTTACCTGAACATACCTCCACCATCTTCTCTCTCTTACCCATCATCCCCCTCTGTTTGTGTGAGTGGGAGAATCTTAAAGGAACAGACGCCAGCAGATCCACTGATCTGGTTATTGGTTATTAGCAGTTGTAAATAAATGTTTTATTATCATGAAAGACCAATTGTTAAATCAACAGTCTAATGAGAGTTTGAAAGCTTTGGTATTGCCCCAGTCACACATTCCTGTTTCTCATTGCGGTTGTGCACGACTGTACACGATTGACGAGACTGGTGTGATCGCTATGATACGGGATGAAATGACTGTCTCACCCCTGGACACACCCCGTAAATACACCGTCAGTAGCGCTTCTACAGCGCTTTGGGGGCGTTCGTCCAGCTCCAGTTAGGTTAATACAGCGATATGACGAGGATTCCATGAATTTCCATCCCGCTGACACGACGTCAGCCCCACTGGAGCTCAGTTCGTGTCACGTAAGCCCCGAATTAGCCCTGTCGCTTGCGCCGTCTTGAATGGGACACAGTCGGGGCACAAACGGATACGTCCTTGTCAGTCCTCCTCATAAAGCTTTCAGGATTGAGCCACGATCAGCCCGACTGAGCTCCGTACATGCCACGCTGATACCGTTCACCTTAGGACTACATTAGGCCTCCACCCCGCTACACTGAGAGCGGCGTTTCTCCATGACAGTTTTGAACAGTTCAAAACTGTCGGGACCCTTCCACGTTCCCCGCCGTTCATCCACGACTATACAACGCTGATCCAGACCAAGTAAAGCGTGCACCACGACCAAAGCACGTTTTATCAGGATTATGACAATCGTGCACAATCGCCATGAGAAACGGGAATGTGTTGACTAATTTTTTTCGCCATAGTTTTTGTCAATAACCTTTTTTCCCCTGACGAAAACTAGACAGTAACTAATGAAAACAAGTGCACATCGACAAAAACTAAAACTAAATTAACTGACATTTTCCCCAACAAAGTAAAAACTAAACTAAAATGTCTGAGAGACCAAAGACCAATCAGACCTAATTTGGTCATGTAGGAAGTAGAGGCAAGTTAGGAATCTATCCAATCACAGCTACTTTGGTTGTGTTAAAGGTTGGATGAGTTCAGAGGGACATCTGAATCACAGCAGCCTTAGCTTGGTGGTGGTGGGATAAGTTGTGGAGCGATCCAATCAGAGCTGCTCTCTTTATGAATTGATATATTCATGGAGAGTAGGTTCACTGTTTGTTGTCAGTTCTGGTATTGTAACTGAGATGCTCTGCCAGGTAGCCTAAATAAAGGTGACTGCATTTCACACAAAGGAACATTTGTTTCTGTTTAAACTTTACTAACATTCAATAAAGGGTTATTAGATGTTTCATTTTATCCAAGAGTAAAACAGGACTTTAGAAGTTCAAGGAAACACTTTACACTTCATATTTCAGTCGACTAAATGTATAGTAGATTTCAGCAACTAAAACTAGACTAAAATAAAATAATTAAGATGACCAAATTTTGGCTAAAACTAAATGCAACAACTATAGCTAAAACTAAATTAAAAACTTGTGTCAAATAAGGACTAAGGCCACTTGAACACCGAACATATTTGGTCCAGAAATTCAAGGAAACATAAAAAATGCCTTATGCTATAAACCTATTACATATATCCACATTTAATTGACTAAATTAGCTGTATATTTCGAATTTAATCGGAATTAAAGCCAATGAAGCTATTTTCAAATCAATGAAATGATAAGTTTTTCCAAATATTTAAAGCTCAAGCCATACGTGGCCCCCGGGCCGCCAGTTGCCCATCCCTGTCTTAAGGCCTGTGCACACTAGACATGATTTTTCACACGCTAACAATCACACAGCATTGAGCCTTTTTGTCATGTGATACTGAAAAGTGCATGTGTCTGTCTGCAGGACTGAGCGATGGCGAGGCCGACACCGCCGAGTGTCTCTACTACAACGTCAACTATGAGATCGAGAAGACGAACCAGAGCGGCGTGGAGCGCTGCGAGGGCGAGAAGGACAAACGCTCGCACTGCTACGCCTCCTGGAGGAACAACTCGGGCTCCATCGAGCTGGTGAAGAAAGGCTGCTGGCTGGACGACTTCAACTGCTATGACAGGTACTCAAGAGAGCTAAACGCTCTCCAGGGACATTCATGATCTGTTTTTAGTTTCTCCTGGAGCACATTCACATTCAGGCTTGGTCCTCATGTCCAGAACATCTTTTTAAAGATTACTTGGCGGCTCATCTTCTTGAATCTGCAGCTTTAAAAGCCGACCTGCTGCTGAGCAGAGAGCGGCTCTTTCCATGATGCAACAGCTCCTGTTCTCCCCCATAATGTCACGTTAAAGATCAGACGGCTTCAGCAGCAAAAGGAGCGGAGGAAAATAGTCAAATGTCTCTTTTATAACACTTTTATGCTCGCAGCTCTTCCCCTGACTCCACTGATCTGCTGCAAATTTCACATTTTCCCCGAGGCGTTAAAAAAAAAAAACCTGCTATTTGGGTCAAGTACAACTGCTGGCAGACTGCTGCAGTAATACTCAGCATTCCCCAGACGCTGTTTGATTGACAGGCCTGCTGTTCAGCTCCCTCGGCTATTTAGACTACGGCGGTGAGTGACAGAGTGGAGCATCGCTCAGCGTTAAAGATCTTTGCAGGGACGAGTTCAGAGAGGACTTCATTTAGTGGAAGAAGAACAAAGACTGTCAGTACAGTAAGTGGGATGGGATCTGACTGTCCTGTCGCAGAGTGTGAGCAGATCCTTAAGAACAATCCTGATCTGCATTAGGGATGTAATGATATGATAATTTAGTATCACGGATATTGTGACCAAAACTATCACGGTCATCATTATTATCGCGGTATTGTTGCAGTGTTAAAAATGTTCAAAAAGTGCTTTTACACAGAATTGAAATCATTTAACCCCGTTAATATTATAATCATAACAGTTCTTTTGTCTTTTTTGTCAATAAATGTGTCAAGAAATGTCCTTTGAGAACATTTTTTACCCTACTTTCAAGAGAATTAAAGTAAACAATTCTGGCAAGTAGAGCTGGGCAGAAAATTGATTAAATTGATTAATTTGATTTATTTTCTGCAGAAGATTTAAAAAATTAAAAATCAAGATTTTTCTCGCCTTAGTCAAATTGTAAGTAGTTGCAATTTTTGAAAAAAGGTACAATTTTCATGATGGTCGGCCTTGCAGGGTTTGCACAAGCACTTTTATAGGCTTTTTTATTTAAGTAAATTAAATATTGATCAAAGAGTTTCATGCCAATACTGTAAAAATACCTCATCCTTTTAGTGTTTATGTAGACAAACCTGCCTACGTTTATACTTCATAATCAACCTTTTATGACCCAGACTTTGGCTTTAAGATGGGAACTTTTAGACAACATAAAGGCAAAACTTGATTTGTTTCATTTTTAGGTCACTGGGAGTTTTTGATTCTTTTAGGGAGGGAAAATCGTAGATCGAGTGTTGTGGAAAAAAATAGGGGATTTTATTTCTAGGCCATATCGCCCAGCCCTACTGGCAAGTATTTGTCATGATTATGATATAAATGCTTAAACTGTGTTCAATTACAAGAAAAGAAAAAACAGATATGGACTTTAAACAGGATTCTCCTCATAAACAATTGTAAATTAACACATTTAAAGTTTTGGGACAGCCAAAAATAAATGTAACCTTTTTTATATACACTCACATTTTAGTTTGCCTGCAGCATTAGTGTCCATGTTACAGCTCGATATATTAGACCATGTCCAGGCCTTTTTATTTTCTACTGACAATAGTCCCTGAAGCAGTTAACCCCCTTCATGATTCTCCTCTTGTCTCCCATTTCCATGGCAGATTTCCTCAATATTTTCTCCTCTAATATTTCCAAATTACGATTGATGAAATCCATAAAACAGAACCTATGGCGGAAAAAGACGATCTACTACGAAATACGTTGAACACACGGCAAAAGAATGGCAAGAACACACTCCAAAAATACACTAATGCTATTATTTACAAGATGTTTACATTATTAAGACAGAGAATGCTGATAAACCACCTGTAATTCACTCTGCTATAACTCACTGAATCCTCTCTCTCTCTCTATCTACCTCTACGGCTCAGTCTGCTCATTTACTCGTGGAGTTACAGCAATTTTAACCGCGCACGTCTTTTTTTTTTGCTGCAGCTTCATGTTTAGACAGGGTGACTGTCTTCTATCAGTTTCCCCTCAACATCCTTGTTAAATCCAAAATTCAACCAGACTTCAGAGTTTGTTTCGAGAGAAAAAAGTCCCCGCTGTCTCTCTAACTTTCGCTCTCAGACTCAGCGGCCGAAAAATGCAAACTGCGCATGTGCTCCTCGCGTGAGGCTGCTTAATCGAGGAGCAGACACACATAGTTCAGGCTTTTCCAGTCAAAGAGCAGCATCACCGTGAGTTACTGACACAGTGTGGTGATCAAACACGGTGTAATGGTAATTTTAATCGGACACAGAATGATTACCGTGGGAAATTTTACCGCGGTTTACCATTTTACCTGTCCAGAGAAGGATCACACCAAAAACGTATCACTTCCTTCTGGTGCTATGACCAACATTCCCTGATATTGATGGTTGTTTTCTTCACAAACAGAAAAAAACAAATAAAACTGTTAAATGTCGCAGAAACATGACCTCCTTGTTGGAAAAACAAAGATGAAAAGTGTGTGGATGAAGTTCGAGCAGACAAAGTGTCACAGAGAGTCTGATGTTTTCTGGTCTGAACACCCTGAAGCTTTGGAGTCTGCTGCAGCTTCGGTTTTGGAGTTCCTCACACCGTTGATAAATGATCTTGTGTCCTGATGTGAAGCCTGCGGACAAAGATGATGAAGAGTCTGACAGGAAACAGTCCAAACACACAGAATACATCTGTCTGCTCTCTGTCCGACTGTCTGTGGCAGATGTCAAGGAAGCTACAATTCTTAATAAATCATCGAAACGTTTGTTTAGTTTGGCTTAGTATAGTTTGTTTATCATTTTGTGGACAGTCCTCTTTAATGTACTGCAAAGTAAAAGATTTAAAATAAAATAAAATACATTTAAAATCAGCATGCCACACACAGATCGACACACACACACAAAGCACATCAAATCATTTCATGCAACAGAGACAATACTGTGACAACAAAAGAAAGATGAACCATAGAGGCCACGTTTCAAACACATACAAGACAACATGGAGGCAGGCAGCAGCACACACACCAAACACATGTCCTGTCTGACAGGGATTCATGTGTGCAGTTATAAGTGTCAAAAAGCTACATTTTAAGGTGTTTTGTGAAGGTGGAGTATCTGTGTATATCTTTGATAGTGTTGGGCAGAGAGTTCCAGTTTTGTTTTGCTCTGACAGAAAATTATTGCTGAACAAAAGTGCTCTTTCTGAATGGAATTAGAAGGTCACCTCGTGCGGTGCTTCTAGTGATTTGACTGTTATTTTGGATTGCGAATGAGTTTAAAAGAGGAGGAGCAGTGTTATGCAGACGTGACATTTTTTTTAAATGTATTTTTTGGGCATTTTGTGCCTTTATTGATAGGTAGGGATGTATTTCATTATGATTTTATCAATACCGATACAGATACTGATACTCCTTATCGGGATCGATACTTATTGCTACTGTTATCGATACAACAACACAGAATTTAGTATAAAAAAATAAAGACTTTACAAGATATTAATAGATTCAACCTTTTTTTTTATTACCACGAGGTAATAATAAAGCTTCAACAGAATAGAAGTAATGCATTAAAAGTGCTTCTCGGAGGCAAAAAGAAAGCTAAGGAGATGGCAAAACCCTTCATGCCGCCCAACAGACTGCAGTACAGACAGACCCATAAATCTTGTGGTCCTAAAATCGATGATGACTACAAACTAGACAAAAAACTTACCATGACTTGACATAGCAGAAACAAAACTGGATGCCGCCGCCACGGTGCTGCAGTCTTTAGTGTTAGCCGGGCTGCTAACTCTACTTGTGTTGCTATAGCAATCAAACAGCCCGCACTCCTATAGCTTTATACTATGCGCACGCTCCAACTGTTTGGTGATGTTGCTAGTATTTCCCCCATTGGACGCAGTTGTTGAAGTTGAAGAGACGTTCAAGTACCGATAATAGTACCATTTTTCCAGATTCTTAACGGTATTCGGGTACCAACCCAATTAGGGGCCGATACATTAAAGTACTGGTCCGCAGTATACATCCCTATTGATGGGAGAGAGACAGTGAATAGGCTTGTGAAAGGGGGTGAGAGAGTCGGGGAAGACACTCTGCAAACTGGCCACAAGCTGGATTCAAACCTGGGCTGGCAGAAGTATGCAAAAGGGATGTGCCTTGTTATTAACCACTCCACCTAACCAGCACCCATGCAGACATAACATTGATTGATTGATTGATGGGACATTTATTGTTAAATATGCACATCTGGATTAAGGTATTTTTAGTTTTGAGTCCAAACAGCTCCATTCATTGTTCTTCTTCTCCCTGTGTTTACTCTGCTGAGTTTGTGCCTGTGAGTCAGTGCACAGGGATGAGGAAACTCCTGCTGCAGGTACCATTGGGCCAAGACATCACACCACAGATTGATATGCACTGTCAATTTAGATTACAATATACAGCACAGAACTTAAAGTGTGTGCATCAACTTACAAAAAAGGAACATATAAACATAAACAAAGCTAAGCATTTTCTTAAAAAGAAGGAAAAAAAAGGAATATGCTGAAGCCCAGGATTATTTTAGCCTATCCTGTTCAATCCAGGAAATTACCCAGAATATCAGCAATACAAAAGTCAAAACATAAAAAAGTTTTACTCTGACTTTGTGAGTGTGAGTGGATATAGCTCAGCTTTGGTAGAACCTTAAACTCAGTCGTGTCTAGGCTCAGAAGCATCACAAGAGTTTGTCCAAACCCCTTAGAAATATCATTAGAAGCATGCATTAGAAGTTCCTGCTGCATTAGTCAGGGTGACCATTAGAAACATGCTTAACAAGCCATAATGAGTCTTAATTAGCAGATGTGAACAGTTATATAACGATGTGCTCAGAAAAATAACAGACACATAAATCATTTATGTGTGTTCAAATGTTATTTTGATAAAAGGAAAATGAAGTGTTTGTAAATAATTACATTTTATTAACTCATCAGGGTTTGAGAAACATCTCTGATAACAAATCTGAGATGTTTTGAGGGAAACATCCCATCAAATGTGTAATTTGAGGCTGATGTTTTTGAGTTGTTTAATGTTTTCTGTGTCCTGGTCTCTCAGGCAGGAGTGTGTGGCCACTGAGGAGAGTCCTCAGGTCTTCTTCTGCTGCTGTGAAGGAAACTTCTGCAACGAGAAGTTCACACACCTGCCGGACGTCACCGGACCATGTGAGTCTTATTTTAAAAAAAGTGACGGATAAAGCCATCTGACTGTACGTCCATCCATCCATCCATCCATCCATCCATCCATCCATAAAAAATCACATTATTCATCAATCTATCCATCTATCCATCCATCCATCCATCCATAAAGAAATCACATTATTCATCAATCTATCCATCCATCCATCCATCCATCCATAAAGAAATCACATTATTCATCAATCTATCCATCCATCCATCCATAAAGAAATCACATTATTCATCAATCTATCCATCCATCCATCCATCCATCCATCCATAAAGAAATCACATTATTCATCAATCTATCCATCCATCCATCCATAAAGAAATCACATTATTCATCAATCTATCCATCCATCCATCCATAAAGAAATCACATTATTCATCAATCTATCCATCCATCCATCCATCCATCCATCCATAAAGAAATCACATTATTCATCAATCTATCCATCCATCCATCCATAAAGAAATCACATTATTCATCAATCTATCCATCCATCCATCCATAAAGAAATCACATTATTCATCAATCTATCCATCCATCCATCCATAGAGAAATCACATTATTCATCAATCTATCCATCCATCCATCCATAAAAGAAATCACATTTGTCATCAATCTATCCATCCATCCATCCATAAAGAAATCACATTATTCATCAATCTATCCATCCATCCATCCATAAAGAAATCACATTATTCATCAATCTATCCATCCATCCATCCATAGAGAAATCACATTATTCATCAATCTATCCATCCATCCATCCATAAAGAAATCACATTATTCATCAATCTATCCATCCATCCATCCATAAAGAAATCACATTATTCATCAATCTATCCATCCATCCATCCATCCATCCATAAAGAAATCACATTATTCATCAATCTATCCATCCATCCATCCATCCATCCATAAAGAAATCACATTATCCATCCAACTATCCATCTATCATCCATCCATAAAGAAATCACATTATTCATCAATCTATCATCCATCCATCCATCCATCCATAAAGAAATCACATTATTCATCAATCTATCCATCCATCCATCCATAAAGAAATCACATTATTCATCAATCTATCCATCCACCCATCCATCCATCCATAAAGAAATCACATTATTCATCAATCTATCCATCCATCCATCCATCCATCCATAAAGAAATCACATTATTCATCAATCTATCCATCTATCCATCCATAAAGAAATCACATTATTCATCAATCTATCCATCCACCCATCCATCCATCCATAAAGAAATCACATTATTCATCAATCTATCCATCCATCCATCCATCCATCCATAAAGAAATCACATTATTCATCAATCTATCCATCCATCCATCCATAAAGAAATCACATTATTCATCAATCTATCCATCCATCCATCCATCCATAAAGAAATCACATTGTTCATCAATCCATCCATCCATCCATAGAGAAATCACATTATTCATCAATCTATCCATCCATCCATCCATCCATCCATAAAGAAATCACATTATTCATCAATCATCCATCCATCCATCCATCCATACATAAAGAAATCACATTTTTCATCAATCTATCCATCCATTCATCCAAACATCCATCCAACAGTTATTTTATCTTTTCATATAACAATCGAACAATGTGCCAGTGTGTCAGCCATCCCATCCATCCATCCATCCATCTATCCATCCATCCATTCATCAGTCCATCAGTTAATTTATCCATCCATAAAAATATCAACCCATCCAACCATCATCTATCATCCATCCATCCATTCATCATCCATCCATCCATAAAGAAATCACATTATTCATCAATCTATCCATCCATTCAACAGTTACTTGTTTTTTCATATAACAATCAAACCATGAGTCAGTCCACTCATCCACCCATCCTTTCATCTATCCATCCCTTCTCCACCCCACCATGCATCCATCTATCCATTCATCCATCCATCCATCCATCCATCCATCCATCCATCCATCAATCCATCAGTTGATTTATCCATCCACATAATCAAACCATTCGGCAGTCTTTCCATCAAATTTATCCATCTACACATCCTTACATCCATCTGAGCTTGCCATCCATCCATGAAGAAATCACACCATTAATCAATTTATCTATCCATTCATCTTATCATTCATCCAACAGTTAATTTATCCTTTCATCCAAAAATCAGACCATCCATCCATCAATCCATTCTATCCATCCATCCATCAGTTAATTTATCCATCCATAAAGAAATCACACCATTCACCAATCTATCCATCCATTCATCCAAACATCTATCCAACAGTTAATTTATCCATTCATACAACAATCAAACCATTAATTAATTAATTAATCCATCCATCCGTCCATTCATCCATCCATTCAACCAACAGTTAATCTTTCCATTAATTTAACAATCAAACCAGCCATCAATTCATTCATTCATCCATCCATTCCATCCAACCATCCATCAGTTAATTTTTCCATC
This sequence comes from Scarus forsteni, assembly GCA_036419115.1. Classification (NCBI taxonomy): domain Eukaryota; kingdom Metazoa; phylum Chordata; class Actinopteri; order Labriformes; family Labridae; genus Scarus; species Scarus forsteni. The sequence continues at coordinate 731,036 of JAZDUH010000262.1, read as the reverse complement.
CATAAAGAAATCCCACCATTCATCAGTCTGTCCATCCATTCATCCAACCATCCATCCAACAGTTAATTTATCAATTCATACAACAATCAAACCAGTCAATTCAGCAATCCATCTATCCATCCATCTATCTATCTATCCATCCATCCATCCATCCATCCATCCATCCATCCATCCATCCATCCATCCAACCAACAATTTATCCCCTCATATAAAAGTCAGACCATTCATCAATTCATCAATCCATCCATCAGTTAATTTATCCATCAACATAAAAAGCATTCAGTAGTCTTTTACGTCTAATTTTTCCATCCATCCATCCATCCATCCATCCATCCATCCATCCATCAGTTAACTCATCCATCCACATAGTCAAACATTCAGCAGTCTATCTATATAACAATCAAACCATCCATCATCATCAATGAATTTATTAATTCACAGTATAATCAAAACATTCATCAGCCCATCCATCCATACATCCAACCATCCAATAATCCATCCATGAGTTGATTTTTCCTTCTATATACTAGTCAATTCATTTAACCGTCGTTAGTCAATTGATCCATTTGTTTTATAGTTCAACCACAATCATTTTATCAATCTATTCATTCATCTATTTTTTATCAATCCATCAGTCAATGTATCCATCCATATAATAATTCAATCATCCATCCATTAGTTAATCCATCCATCCATATAATAATTCAATCATCCATCCAATAGTTAATTTATTCATCCATATAATAACCCAACCATCCATCAAGCCATCCTACCATCGATTCATCCATCCATCTTTTCTGGTCCAGTTCGCCATGGCAGCATCGTCTCACGTCTTTAACGATCTTCTTTGTGTTAAAGGATCGTTACAGTTGAGTCAGCTCACTGATTAATATATTTCTGATGGGTTTCAGTGATTAAGGCCCCGCCCCACAGCGTTGGCGTCCTAAATGTGACGGTTTACTGCCTGCTTCCTGTCACCATGCTGTCCCTCTTCCTGCTCACTGCTGTGTGGATGTACCGCCATCGAAAACCGCCGTATGGACACGTGGACATCACTGAGGTAGCCACTGGCTCTCATAAAGACATTTTAAGGCTTTTCAAATATATCAAGTAAATTTAAGAAGGACGAATGTTGTTGTTTTTTCCGAAAAACACAACGGAAAGAGGATTCTTTGTTTGACTAACATGAATGGGGAAGGAAAGACGTGAAAGAAGGAAGGAGGGAAGGACTCGAATGGAAGATCAGACATCTCTTAATATTCTTAAGGGTTTAAAACATGGCACAAAATCAGGAGAGGCTCCCACATGGGCATTCTTGCTGTGTCTTGGAAGCTTTTAGACAGTCATAGTATGATGTTATTGCCCCCTCTAATGGCGATTAGGCAGTACTGCAGCTCTTTAGTGAACATCCGTGTAGATTCTCATTCATTCAGGTCATGGTTATCTTGAAGATTCAAAAACGAGGCAACTGGACTGTGTTTAGGTTTTGGGAAGAGGCTTCACTTCTCATCTGAGAAGCTTCTTCAGTTCTGAAGAAACTCAACACAGTCCAGTTGAAATGACAAATACCATCCTCTATGCCATGCATTATTTATTTATTTTATTAGAATTCATGTATATTCAAACACAAATTTTAGGTTATATCAGATTATTTCTTTTATTTTCATATACACAAGAGAAGAAATATGTGTAAGAAAAGGATGCGCTAAACAATTGAACTATTTACAGTTCGGCAATTCAAGTTTATTGGGTTGTTTCTGAAGTTCTTTTGAACAAGTAACAAGTAATTTAAATTGGCAAGTTTAAATGTCTACTGATGGGAGTCCATCTTGTTTTGAAATGGTTTATCTTTAGAACCTTCTTCACTCTTTCATGCCACTGAGGTATAGTAGGAAGAAGTGGTTGTAACCATGACAGAGTGATCATCTTCCTGGCTATTAATATTAGAACTTGCAATAAATACAATTTCCTCTTTCCCACTTTATCATCAATAAAATAAAATTCTGGAGCTAGGGGTAAATCAATGTTCAGTATGGAGAATATTTCCATTCGAATTCCCTCCCAATAGCTTCTAGGGCTGGGTATTTCCAGCAACCCGGCGATACGATACGTATCCCGATACACGTGAATTGTGAAAATTGACCGTGCTTTTAATAGAATTCAAAGCAACTTTTGTTTTTATTACAAGAAGAAAAAGAAAAAGGATGAGTTTTAAATGGCTCTACAACTTAAGAACTTTAATTCAGGTCATATCCTCAAGGCGTGCATGACGATATTTTGTTGTATCGATATTTTGAGCACAGGCCCTAATAGCTTCTCAGCTTTGGGCAATCCCAAAGTATGTGTGTGGTGTCTCCTACCTGATTACACTCCCTTCAGCACAAGTTAGTTTTTCTACTGTTAAATTTGAAGGTCATAGAGGGGGTTATGCCATGCATTATTAAAAACAGTAATTGGACATCCTAGTTTGAAATGTTAAGTGCTGCCCAATAAAGTTCTTTTAGTTACCACATCATTCTGCTGCTAATATTTCTGAAGGTTTGATTAGTCTCGTACTTCTCTTTTTCATTCCCTGTAGGACCCTGGTCCCCCTCCAGCCTCCCCCCTGCTGGGTCTGAAGCCCCTGCAGTTGCTCGAGGTAAAAGCCAGGGGGCGCTTCGGCTGTGTCTGGAAAGCCCAGATGATGAATGAGTATGTGGCCGTGAAGATCTTCCACATTCAGGTATGAAGGGCAGAATATCTACCAGGATGCTGTCTTCGTGGTGTCAGATTTACGGTCTAACGTTTCTGCTTTCTTGTCATTTTATGACCTGTGGACAGAATAAGGTGTCTTGGCAGAACGAGAGAGACGTGTTTGTGACTCCGGGGATGAGGCACGAGAACATCCTGCGGTATATCGCTGCAGAGAAGAGGGGAAGTCACCTGGAGGCCGAGCTGTGGCTCATCACAGAGTTTCACGAGAGGGTGAGAATAACTGGGAGAAGAAGGAGTTAATTTGTCGTGTGACTAAGACGTGCTTATCTCCAGCCAGAGTTTGTAGGAGAAGGGGGAAAGTTTGAACATAAGGCAGAGCTTCTTGAGATCTCAAAAGAAAATATCCTTATATCATCAGCATAACGATGAACTTTTTAACCCTACAGTTAATGGTGATATCAGTAAGTTGTTCCTCTAGGAAATCTTTTTGAAGTTTCTTGTGTGGCCAGTTTTTTGGACCATCAGACCTAATTTTGTCACGTCGAATCTAGAGACAAGTTGGGAATATATACAATCACAGCTACTTTAGTTTGATGAGTTAAGAGGGACATCCAGTCACGACTTCATTAGCCTTGAAGGATAAAGGACTACTTATCCCATCTAGCTGTGAACACCTGAGAATACGCCAGGAGGAATTGGAAAATGTTGCGAAGGAATTTAACATCTGAGTTGACCTGCTGACTAGGGCTGCAACTAACAAATATTTTCATAATCGATTAATAGGGCGATTATTTAAATGATTAATCGATTAATCGGATAATGACACATTTTTGCAATTTCCTTAACAATTTAACTTAAAGTTGTTTTAGGTATTTTCTTAACAACAGTAAAGACAATAAAAAGCATTTTTCCTTCAGTAATAATATTTTATGACAGCTTTTTTCTTTCTTGACTCACTGTGCAAAACTGTAGGTACATTAACAGACTGGTTTGCATGTTGTTCAAATAAATGCTCACAAACTAACTTTTTTTTCTTGAAACAAAGCAGGCAAAGTAGTAGCAGTTTTGTCTATAAAGTATTCAATAAAATAAGGTGCTGCTGAATGTAACAAACAAAAATAATCTTTAAACCGAGGCGAGTCTTCGTCCGTCTCCAACACGCCGACGTGCTTTCTCAGCATGTGCGCTTTCACAGAGGTCGTGCTCCCATGCCAGATGAAGTCGGCCTTGCAATGTTTGCAAGTGATCGTTTGCTTACCTTTGTTGAATGACATGCTCCCAGCTTTTAGAGGTTTTTGGTCATTCACGAAGTGATGCTGCCATGGACGCCGCCATTGTGAATCCTTCTGCATGTTGTTATGTGCAGTGACGGTCGCAAGTGCACATGCTCACCTCTGACAGTAGCTTACGGCAAGAGAGTGGGCTCATCTCCTCCTAACTAACCGACTGTAAGCTACAATTTCATGCACCAAAACACCCGCGATTCGTTGCCGATGAAATCGATAATTAAAACAAGTTGACATGGAATTTAATTATCGATTTTCATTGATTTTCATTGATTGGTTGTTGCAGCCCTACTGCTGACGTGGCCCTAGATAAGTGGAGGAAGATGGATTGCTGTTTTTGATTTGTTCTAGCATGAAATGCTACGGCCACACTGGACGCGAATTGGTGTATTTAAAAGCGTGTAGCGCCCGAGGCTGGACGCTGGACAATTTTGACAAGCTGAGGGGCGACGCGCGTCACTGCGCAGGCGGAGTAGAGAGCCGGAGCTTGTTGGACTCAGTGATGACCCATGCAGGCAAATCCAGCTGGAAACGAATATTTACAGAACTTACCTTCAAAACCTGTCTCCTCAGAGACTTTCACCCAAGCCTGCTCCTTTTTGTTCCGGTCTCTGTAGAGTACACACATCGAATCGTATAGCTCTGGATGATGGCAAATAGTGCTGATAAACCTCTCCTCCATCTTTCAGAGGGGTTTGAGCAGGAGTAGGGCCAGAGCGTCAAACGTCATCAAATCAATGACGTCGGGGGGAATGTCATTGCTGATTGGCTGCCGCACCACAGCGTCACGCGAATTTGAGTCGAAAGTTCAATATTTTCAACTTGAGCGTTGAGGCGTTTGATGCCCCAAACACGCTGAACGCGCCGCACCAAACGCGTCCGACGCACCGCCCGGGGCGAATCTGCATCCAAGCGCGTCTTTGCATTGACTTTTTATGTAATCTCAACGCGCGTCTTTGCGAATTCGCGTCCGGTGTCGCCACACCATTAGACATCCTCTCGCCAGGTGCCAAAGCTTGCAGAAACATGAGTAGGGGGGTATTGTTCAAAACTAGAATACAGAATATACAAAAATCTTATGCTCATAGTTTTAAATTATCATGCAGGATCTACTTTTGTATCAGTATAAATTATTTTAAATGTGTTTGCAACATAGCAGTTGCTTTAAATCCTCTCCTCTGGGACAGATATTACCAGCACACATTCTTGTTTGGTATTTGTTTCTTGAGTCTTTTGTGTCTTTTTTAAATGGTGTGTTTTTATGAGAAAATCAAGCATGCACAGAAAAACCCAACAATGAAACGCATTCAGGTTCAGACTCAGTGAATCCTTTTTGTCTCCAGGTACCTCAGTGATGACTTTTATTACCTTTTTCATTTTTCCACTTTCATCTTGCGTTCTTCCGATCTTCGTCATCAGATGTCGTCTTCTTCTGTTTTTTTTTTTTTTTATTGTGCTGCTGCAAACCCATGATGGTTACAACAACAAAGCTTCAGACGACTGTTCTTATACTTTCTTTTGGACTGTTTTTCTTTTGGATTTTCCTCCTGAAACTGCACAGTACTTCTCAAAAACTTCAAACCCTCGTCTGCATCCAAGCAGACAGGAAACAGGAAGGACAGGGAACAGAAAGACTGGGTTGTTTGAAGGTTTCTCTTTTACGAGTTGGACTGTAAAGACTCAAAACTGGTAGAAACCAGTCAAAGGTTTTTCAGGAACAACAAAACAGAAGTGGCTTAAGTATTAGAAAATGCCGGATTACTATTTCTGTCAAGTCCCAAATTCAATAAATAACAACAACCAGAGGATATAAGCTGTTAATCCCTTTCATCACATATTAACTGTTTTCTTGTTTATTAATTTGTGATCATCAGATGGTTCATGTCAAGAAAAGTTAATCAGTGATTTAATAAATTTATCTGTAGGGTTTTGTCTTGGATAAAGTTGTGTTGATCTTTTTGCAAAAACATAAAACATCATATGTTCTCTGCAGGGCTCCCTGTCCGACTTCCTGAAGGGAAACATTGTCAGCTGGTCGGAGCTCTGCCACATTGCAGAGTCGATGGCGTGCGGCCTGGCTTACCTTCACGAAGACGTCCCTCGGCAGAAAGGGGAGGGGCCTAAACCGGCCATCGCTCACAGGTCTGCAACATTGAAACAGTTATAATTCACAAAACATAAAATATGTTGGTATTGACAATTACTGTTCTTTCGCAAAAATTTAGTTTCGTTTTCATGACTTAAATACGTTATTTTACCTTATCTTTTTTTTTTTTTTTACAAAGGCTAGCACTTTATGTGTTTTTTGAAAGAAATACATACAAAACTAAACTTTAGGGCGCATGTGTAAAACCACCACAGACGTGCATGTCAGTAGGTCTACAAAACTTGGATTTCTTTTGAAAAAATGACATAAAACGCTAATTTTAGTCTAAAAATAGATAACGTATCATAATGCAGTAAAAAAACAAGTCACAACAAGCACACAGGACACTTTAGAGTTGCTGAAGTTTATCTGATGACTGTAGGCAGAGGCAGGCTAACACTACCCATTGACTCCCAGTGTTTGAGCTAAGCTAATTAGCAGTGGGTGACTGCACGTACAGTCGAAGGAATGGAGTCTACCTGCTTGTCATGGACTCAGGAGTGAGGCAAGACATATGGACATGTTTGTGGAGAAAGCAGCGAGTAATTAATGTGTTTTTCTTTAAGCTACATCATAATATTATTCTGATTATTTTTTTGCCATGTAACTTTGTAAAAATGGGAATAGTGACAGGGTTATGAAGTCACGTGTATGGAACACCACTCACATGACCTTTAAGACAAACTTCAGGCCTAAATATTTTCTGTCCTTTGCAGGGATTTTAAGAGTAAGAACATCATGCTGCGTTCAGATCTCACCGCCGTCATCGGGGACTTCGGTCTCGCCGTTCGCTTTGAGCCGGGACAGCCGCCCGGAGAGACTCACGGACAGGTGAGCTGCTCCGACTGAAGGATGGAAACGTGTTTATCACCGAGCGCCTCTTCATGAATGTTTGTGTTTGCAGGTGGGGACGAGGCGGTACATGGCTCCTGAGGTTTTGGAGGGAGCCATCAACTTCCAGCGAGACGCCTTCCTCCGAATCGACATGTACGCCGTGGGTCTGGTCCTGTGGGAGTTAGTGTCGCGCTGCAAGGCCGCTGATGGTACAAAAACACATAACTCATTAACAGACACTGTTGGAGCTATTTGTTTATTTTTGTATTTAGTGGTTTGTTTTGATTTGGAATTAATTGCAGTACTAGTTGTTAGATTTATTTACATTTTTCTTTCTTACAAGTAATTTAACCCTTTAACTGGCATTGTAACCGTGTGGTTGACTTTCGGTTGCCTTACCACTGTATTTAAAATTTTGAATGCCTATTTTTCTCAGTTTTTTCTTTTTTTTATCTGCTTGTAACACCAATTTGTATCCAACTGGTGGTGCTGCTGTACATACATAGAATTGTTTGAAAACTGGAAAAATCAGTAGTGAATCATATCTCCTCAGAAATTTAACAGTAAGAGCATACATCAGAGTAAGAAAAAATATTTTCACATTTTTCAAGATCCTCTAACAATCATTGTTTAGTTTAAGGAAATAATTTTGATGACAAAAAATATATATTTATGAGAAAACTGGGCTAATTATCTAAATTTTGGGTTCTGTGATGTTGTCACATATCAAAAAAAAAAGAAAAAGAAAAAGAAAAAAATGTTGCAGAATAAAATAAATCCATCATGCCCAGGATAACCCTTAATAGGCAACTCAACCGGCTGGTTTACCAACATACCAACATAAAAAGCCACGAATAGTTGCAAATGTATTTCTTTGTTGGGATGTCAAAGGGTTAAGTTAGATTTTTGGGGTTGAATATGTAAATATATATTTTGGCTAGTCATTTGTTTAGTATAATTAGATGTTTTCTAAATGTATTATAATTATTATAAGTTTTGTTTGTCTGGTATTGGCGAACTGTGGGCACTGGATATTATTTAGGTAGGTAGGTAGGTGACAGAAGGCCAGCATGCACTGGGGTGGGCCGATGGTTTTTACCAGCTCAAGAGAGGCAGCAGGAGCCGAGATCTCCTTTATTTTTTTTTTGCTTGCTTGCTATAAGATAAACCATTGGAAACGGAATAACTTTTACATGGACACTAGACTTCTGTTGTCTGCGTAACAGTTAAAAGTGGTTAAAGTTATAGTTTAATATTTAGATTTGTCTTCAAGTTTTTGAGACAAATGGTCTCTACAGACACACTTTTTAAATACAATTTTGTCGTTAAGCATAAAGTGCTGCCAACTCCCCAACGCTTAACAGTACGTTTGTGTGCTTCTGTCTGACTTTGTGTTAGATGGTGCTAACTTTAGAGACATGAATTTTGTTTGATTGGATGCTTCATCTCAAACATGTCAAACATCAAGCATGGGTAGTCCCCATAAACAAATACATGCAAAATTGAAAAAGCAAACAAACCACAGACAGTAAACTTTCGACAATATCGTGCATGTGCAGCAGATTATCATGTTTGAAAAGGTGTAGTAAGAAGTATAAACTTAGTTAATCCAACCCCTTTTTTACCACATACCACAGTCAGCTTTTTAATTTCTCAATATTTGTAATATTAACAGCATTCACCATCCGTTCAGGAACCAATGGTCCTTATAATATATTGACTAGAACAAACTGTAATCTTCTTAATGTACAAATAATATATTCATGTATGAGCATGTTTGTGTCTTTTTAGACCTCTGTTTTATTAGTAACTTAATTTTATTGCGTCCCAGGTCCGGTGGATGAGTACATGCTGCCGTTTGAAGAAGAAGTGGGTCAGCATCCGTCTCTGGAGGACCTGCAGGAGGTCGTCGTCCACAAGAAGATGAGACCGGTCTTTAAGGACATGTGGCTTAAACACAGTGTAAGTGCACGCATGATAAACTTTCATATAAGGAAAAAAACATATAAGACAAGCTCCCATGAATTAAAAAGCTGTATGATTATTATACCTTTTAAGCCAAGATAAATTTACGCTTTAAGTTTTTAAGTGCTACGTAACTATAAGTAACCACTGAGCTCATCCCAAACTTTTATTTCCAAAACCGAAACACATCTTTATGTAATGTTTATTCAACTTTTCTTGTTTTCTAACACAAGCACTCATTGTAAATAATGTTTTCCTTCTCTTAGTTTAATTTTTTTTTTAAATGCTAGCAGGAAGAGTTTTATTTACTGCACAAAGAATATCTCCAGTGTCTTTAAATGAAGAATGTCTTTAAAATTTAACATAGAAGATTCAATGAAAAACTGATTAGTGGGTTCCAGAAATCCAACTTCATTGATTTTCCAATTGCTCTTTTCTGTAATTTGATTTATTTTTAAAATTTAATTTGTTTTATATGTATTAGGGAAGGGAATTGATTAAGATTTTGTGTATACTAGTGCTAATAACGATCCTGTTAATTGGTCCAATTCTTTAACGATTCCCTTATTGATTCCTGTAGATTTTCTGTGTGGGCAAATGTTGGTCTGTAGATTTTCAGTGTCAACAATGTCAAACACACGTCACAGCATAGATAACTGCTTCTGCAAGCTGCTGGTTGTACAGTAGGCGCTTTTTATAAAAAGATTAAGCCACAAATCTGACGCTTCTGAACCCTGTCAGTGGAAGGAATTGATAAGGGAATTGATTAGCAAAAAGACTCATGATATCGATTCTTTGAAGGAGCTGTTAACGATTCTCAACTGGAGTTGGTTTTCGATTCCCATCCCTATTTTGTATTTCCTCAGGTTTCTGCACAGTAAGGCATTATGAGTGAATAGTACAAAAACTTAAGGCAGTTTTTATTTAATAAGCACTTAGTGGAATCATGTCCATGATTAGGGATGTCCCGATCTGATATTGATATCGGATATCAGTCTGATATCAGCAAAAAACAAATATCATTTTATTTCAGCCTGCATCTAAAATCTCTGATACAAGCAGTCCATTCTCATTTATTTTTTGCTTATTTAATTTAGTCGTAGAATATGCTCATGTTTAAGTTAATCATAGTGGTTATTTTGCAATTTAAAAAATTGTTATTGGGTTTATTGAGGTTACTTTCAGGGTCTTCTAATTTTTTTTTCATTTATTTTATTTATTTGTACTATATTCTTATGCTTAAGGTTACATTTATTGAACCCATTGGTTAGTAACAAATAGGTCAGTTTTTCTCATACCTACTATTGCTGACTACTGTTCTCTGTTTGAGTAATCTGACCTGATCAAGCCTTTTCTTACAACCATACTGCAAAATAAGTAATAAAAGTATGTTTGATTTCAGCTTATAACATATCGGATCAATATCAGTATCGGTATCATATTGGAGGTGAAAACGTTGTATAAGGACACCCCTAGTACCACTGTGTAACATCACATTTACTTTTTAACAATAATAAATACATATTTGTGAACAGTAGACACAAATTGCATAGCTTTGAGTATGCTGAGTTTGCTTTATTTACATTTTACACAACGTCCCAACTTCATTTGAATTGAGGTTTGTTGTTTAAGTATTATTAGGATCATAAGGGATTTTTAATGTCAGATAACTTGACAACTTTAAGAAGAATGCAGCTAGAAAGAGGATAAAAGATGAAATATTAATGAATTAAGTGAATAAGGTAGCACAAAACATTTGAATTATGCAGGATTTCTGCAGTGTTGCTGCTAAACCAGAAGGTGGCGATATTTGAGCCAAAGTCACAGCTCCATGTTTGGATCGATATCGGTATCGGCAAATACTCAAGGCTGCAATATTAGTATCGTATTGGAGGTTAAAAAGTTGTATCGGGACACCTCGAACCATGACAGATGTTATCCAAACTTCATCATCTAAATGGCGAATGCTTTCAAAACCTTCTACAACCAAAAACAATTTGAGGTAGTTATTTGTGGAGTAGTCATGACCGTAAACGTCCCTATTTCTGTGTCCATCTGCAGGGTCTGGCTCAGATCTGCGAGACGGTGGAGGAGTGCTGGGATCACGACGCTGAGGCTCGACTGTCGGCCGGCTGCGTCGAGGAGAGGATCGCCCAGGTTCGCCGGCTCAATGCCACCATCACCCCGCCTACCTCGGACCACCACGCCCAGCTGGTCTCCACCCTGGCTCCTGTTCCCATGCTGACCAACGTGGACCTCCCACCCAAAGAGTCCAGTATATGAGGAGCAAGACTTTTTTTCTGCAGGCGTGACGTCACCACCAGAGATTGTCTCACGTTCGGTTCATCTTCCCGTGAATGCAGAACCTACACACATGTACACAAACTTTTACACATCTGTTCTCAGTGGATTTTACAAAACTAAAGCAGAAAAACGGCATGAAAGCAGCTGCTACCTGACCTCTCTGGACTTGTGTTTTTGAACTTGTTTCGGATTCTCTCTTCTTGGTCCTCCGGGACAGATATTACCAGCACACGTCCTTGTTTGTTCTTCGTTTTCTCGAGTCATTTGTGTCTTTTTTTAACGGTGTGTTTTTACGAGAAAACCAAGCATACACAGGAAACCCAACACTGAAACGCATTCAGGGCCGACTCAGTGAATGCTCTTTTATCTCCAGGTACCTCAGCGATGACTTTCATTACCTTCGCTCATTTTTTAACCATTTTTATCGTGCATTCTTTCATCTGCTGTCTTCTTCTACTGCTCCAAATCTGGACTTTTCTACCTGCTTTGCAACTCTGAACAACCATCAGTCATCAGCATTGTTTTTTTACTATGATGCTGCAACAGTGTAGGAATGCGATGACTGTTACATCAACACGACAGCAAACCTTCAGACGTCTGTTCTTCTACCTTCTCTCGGACTGTTTTTCTTTCGGATTATCCTCCTGAGACCGCACGCTACTTCTCAAAAAAACGACAAACCTTCGGATCCAACGGGTTGCATCCAAGCAGACGGAAAACAGGAAGGACGGGGGAACAGAGAGACTGGTTTGTTTGACGGTTTCTCCTTTACATTTCGGACTGAAAAGACTCGAGGTAGAAACCGGAGAGATGTTCAACGGTTTTTCAGGAACCAGGAAGCGATCACCTTGCATGCAGAGATTTGATTGGCCGACTGCGCCCAACCACAGCATTTTGGTTGGCTCGGGAATAATCTTCTCAGGTAACCAGGTCTACAGGGGGAGTTGGCCGCAGGTTTCCTTTTAGGCTAGAAAACAATGGGCGGGGCCAATAGCAGTTGGGAGGGGCTTCTCTGAGGGTGCTCAAAGCCTATTGGCTATCCTGAATATGTGGTGCCCAAACAAGGGGAACAAAGGTGACCCTGAAACGGTGCAAGACCTCGATGCATAGAGTGGTTTATGCTTTCAGGTCGGTGTGAGTGTGGACGTGGGAGTGCGTGTTTCGGAGTGTGTGTTTCAGAGCGAGTGTGTGTGTGTGGTACAATGTGAACACAACAGTCACGCGATGATGTGACTCGTCTCTCTTTCTTTGTTTTTAATTTTATACTGTTTGTGCTGATTGTTTAGGTGTGTAGTCCCCTTTTTTTCAGAGAGGAGGTATGGCATGGAGCTTTGACTTTGGCTAAAATATCGCCACCTTCTGGTTTAGCAGCAGCACTGCAGAAATCCTGCAAAATTCCAATATTTTTTGCTACCTTATTCCCCATAGTAAACTCATTAATTTAATATTTCATCTTTTATCCTCTTTCCATCTGTTTTCTTCTTAAAGTTGTCGAGTTATCTGACATTAAAAATCCCCTATGATCCTAATAATACTTAAACAACAAACCCTAGTTCACATGAAGTTGGGACGTTGTGTAAAATGTAAATAAAGCAAACTCAGCATACTCAAAGCTATGCAATTTGTGTCTACTGTTCACAAATATGTATTTATTATTGTTAAAAAGTAAATGTGATGTTACACAGTGGTACTAGGGGTGTCCTGACACAACGTTTTCACCTCCAATATGATACCGATTTTGCAGCCGTGAGTGTTGGCTGATACTGATATTGATCCGATATGTTATAAGCTGAAATCAAACATACTTTTATTACTTATTTGTAGTATGGTCTGTAAGAAAAGGCTTGATCAGGTGAGATTACTCAAACAGAGAACAGTAGTCAGCAAAAGTAGGTATGAGAAAAACTGACCTATTTGTTATTAACCAATGGGTTCAATACATTAACCTTAAACATAAGAATATACTACAAAATGAAAAATAAATTTGAAGACCCTGAAAAGTAACCTCAAGAAATCCAATAAAAACAAAAACATATATTTTAAAATTGCTAAATAACCACTGTGTTTAACTTAAACATAAGCATATTCTACAACTGAATTAGACTAATAAAAATGAAATTAGAATGGACTGCTTTTATCAGAGATTTTAGATGCAGGCCGATATAATCCGATATTTGTTTTTTTTGCTGATATCGGACCAATATCCACTGTCAATATTGGATCGGGACACCCCTAAGCGGTACATATGCCCCGTGTCTCCACTTTTCAGAACAGGAATCAAATTCAAAGTCAGTGAATATTTGCTAATATGCACCATCTTAACTTTGTAGTCTATTCAGTTTAGGTCAAAAAGGATTTGCAAATCATATTATTATCATTTTATTTACGTCCCAACTTCTTTGGAATTGAGGTTTTTAGATACACATGTGATGCTCAAACAAAACAAAAGCTGGCCCTGCTAGGTCATGGTCCATAATAGTCCTTAAAAACCAGATTATACATCTGCTCAGATTCGCCCTATAGCTTATGCTGGTGGTTTTCAAAACAGCGATTGGGTACACATTTTTGTGCAATTAAATTTGCATCACAAAATCTGCATGCAGACCTCATGACTATCAGGTGTTTACCTGTTTTTCTGTAGTTACCACACTTCCAAGAACTTAACCTCTTTGGCCCCGAAGTACCCGATTCATGAATGCTTGCATGCTCTCCAACAAAAATTTAAGAAAAAATGAACTGTTTTTCAAAATCCTCGCCTTACCATGTTGTTATAAAACCACTCTAATTTTGCTCTGCATCACTTTATAAAAATAGTCCTTTGCAGAGATGATGTAAAAACATTATTAATTTTTAAAGTTTTACAGCCACTCCAGTATAATTTCCAAGAGATATTCACAAGAAAAATGTTTTTTTTATTATGCCACGCTGAAATAATTCTGACTTCTATCTTCATTTACTCTGTCCCAGTAACACATATACTGATAATTCCACATCTGGACAAATCTCTCAAGTGTTACTTTTATTATGACACCAAAATAATTCAAGTAGAGATACTCTCCTTTCTTTATGAGTGTGTCATTTTCGAGCAAAAGGCTTAAAAACAGGGTGCTGAATAGGTTAAACACAGTCCCTAAATCTGAACAATTTGACAAACATCGTAATCTTTCATTCAGAATTCAACTGTGGATTCATCCGCCACTGAAAATAGTCCCCAAGAAATCCACAATTTCTAAAATTCTAGAATTAACCCAGAAAACTCTGCAGTGCTGCTTTAAACCGATCAAATTAAAAGTGACGAATAGTCAACAGCCCTCTCCTCACAACCTCCTTTTCTCCTGTCGACTCTTTTGTGTTGTTATTTTCCTGGGACCAAATCTGAGGTGTCCACCTGTTACCTCGGGAAATACGAGTCCACTTCATGAACTCATGTAAAAAAAAAAAAAAAAACATTGTTCCTTTAATAGAAGCTCAAACAAAAACCAGGAAGAATGTTTTTTTTTGTCCCTCCTGTGATGCCATACGTGTTAACAGTGAATGTTTATGATGATGCTGCTGCTGACCGTGATGATGATGATGATGATGATTCAAAGATTTCTGTATATTCCTTTGTGTTTTTTCTTTTTTACGTTTTTTTTTTTTTTTTTTTTTTTTTTGACTTCCGGTGCATTGAACACATGCAAACTCTCTGTCTTTGTACGAAGTCAGTGAAGCTTGGCGAGGCGTTCGAGGAGCCGCGGGAACGAGAAAAGTGGATTAAAAGACAGAAAAACAAACAAACAAAAAAAAAAAAGGTTAAAAAAACAAAACTGCTCATGAACCACAGATCACCTCAATACACCAGAGATACCTCAGAAGACTTTTCTACGTGTCTTTAGTTTCTTTGACGACTTGCAGTCATGATATTTTTATTATTCTTTGTTTTTTATTTGACGCTTCGATTGAATTTTTTACATGAAATCTACAAACTGAAGATAAATGCTACCAGGTCACGGCCAGACTCGAACCTCCGTGTTGTAAATAGTTAATAAAAGTGTTTTCCTGGTTTGTTTTGTAGATTGAACTGAACTGCCGATTTCATAAGAGCACCTGGACTGAGCTGGACGACTTTACCATCCTATCTCCTCATTTCCTTTCCTTCTTTTTGCCTCCTTTCCTTTGCTCTGCTACCTCTCCTCTTTCTTTTCTCTCTGCATCTCGCTGCCTTTTAGCGCCTTAACCTCCCATTTCGACCATTTCTCCACTCCTCTCTCGTCTTCCAGTGCTATCAGATAACTCCTTCATCCTTCCTTCCTTCCCTCGCTGCCTTTTTTTTGCCCTCATTGGCTTGACTCTTCTCCTTTTTCCCTCCATAACCGTCTGAATGATTGAAGTTTTCTGATGTGGTCAGTGTTGTGCCTTTATTTGACTTCATCTCTGGAGCTTCCTTCCTTCCTCACCTCCTTCTCTTTTCTTCCTTTGAATGTAAAAAGTCCTGATTTCTGTAAAATCACACCTGAGTCTCTTTGGATTGAAACATGTTTTGGATTAAATGAATGAAAACGCTAAACGAATGGTTTTAATTTAAATTTAGTGACACATATTTGACATAAAGGATGCCACGTGATAAGACTAATATGGGAGTCTTCCTAGCATCTTTGGTCAATGCGTGTCCTGTCATATTTAAGTTAAGGATCCTTTTTTAACAAAAGCTGCACCCAGTATGGTGAATTTTTACACAAGAAACATGGTTTGAACGTGATGCGATATACCATCTTTGCTGCTCCTAACAATAAAATAATTGTACCTAAATCATCCATCCATCATCCATTATCCCTTTTGGGGTCTGAACCAGTCCCAAGCCAATCACAGGGCCACCATTTAGGACAGGGGTGGGCAACTTTAATGACCAAGTGGGCCACATAAAACCATTTTTCCCAGCCTGAGGGCTGCATTGTTACAAATTTTCAGAAACTTTGGATGAGGGAAAAGAATGCTGGATAAACAACATATGAGAATATAAATTTGTCATAACATTAGAATACCAATATTCATATATTACAACAAAAATACAAGTTATTATGCATAATCAAATGAACTTGATACAGAATTCAAGCAAATTAAGCTAATATACATGGAATTAAAGCCAATGAAGCCATTTTCAAATCAATAAAAAGATAAGATTTTAAAATTTTTAAAGCTCAAATATTTTGCTGATGCCATTTTTTAAATATAGTATTGAGTAATACTTGATATGATGTTAAAGGCTTCATAAATGAGATTTAACGACACTATTAAAGCAAAGTAAGTTCGTAAATAACTTGCATAAGCCAATAAAAATATTAGTCTAGATTATATAGAATTATTTCCATTGGATATTTGAGTTTTCTTCATATTTACAACTGCTGGTTCTTGGGAATGAATAGCGGACCACATTTAGGGATGTGGAGGGCCGCATTTTGTCCCCGGGCCGCTATTTGCCCACCCCTGATTTAGGCTCACACCTTAGAGCAATTTGGAGTCTCCATTAGGGCACAAGGGCTACTTGTTGCACCATTTGTGGCCCATATGTCTAAATTAGTTGAATATTAATGTTAGTGCTTTATTGCAGAAAACTCAATTTAAGCATACAGAGGAAGTGCCACTACCAATATGGCAGCTACGTATTGTTTTTTAATGTGATGTACGGTAGATCTAGCTTAGCTAGCGCACAATATAATTGGACCTATGAACCTGCGATAACATCATGACGTCATATGATGATTATTTGGGATTACAACCAGGTCTGGGTATCAATTCAGATTTTCTGGATTGATTTGATTTGATATTACAAGGTCTCAAATCGATTCATGATTCAATTCAGTATTAATTCAGATATATTATTGGGATATCTCAGTTAAAATAATGCTGTAAATTTAAAAAGGGACCTTTTGACCTGATATAGTATTAAAAATAATGTACCAAAGCAGTTACCTTGCATATTCTGCATATTACTTGTTTTCCCCTTCATTCTTGTTAAATCTGAAATACATACAAACATCATCTTTTAAACTCTCAGGTGGTGCCCCTAAAATGCTTCTCACTTCCTCCATGTTTGTTTGACTGCCTGCAGTAACATCTCACGAGATCTTGTTCAGTGGAAAGCAGCGCTAAACGCTGATCACGCCAGACTAGCAGAGTTGATAATGAAGAAAAAACTACTCAAGTTAAAAGATCGATCTTTGGATTTTATGGATTATGAACCACTTAAAGGGAAATTTGATTAAACTGATTTTTTTTAACCCAGCCCTAATTACAACTGTTGGGCCATTAGTCTGCCAGCCAAGATGGGATTTTAATGGCGTACTGACACAGTGTCATCATCAAAACAGAAGATATACTGAACATACTTCATCTGTGAACTCAGGTGTGATTTTACTGTGACGAAAACTCTTCTCAGACTACACTGACCTGCTGTTCTCTGTCA
Source organism: Scarus forsteni (assembly GCA_036419115.1). NCBI lineage: Eukaryota > Metazoa > Chordata > Actinopteri > Labriformes > Labridae > Scarus > Scarus forsteni. The sequence goes on along the minus strand of JAZDUH010000262.1, from coordinate 713,365 downwards.
GGACGCAGACTCAGATCCAGGTGTTTCCAGGTGTTTTCCAGGTGTTTTCAGGAACATATTACCTCATTTTAGCCACACGGGCAGAAACAGCATGCTAGGAACGAGACAGTTGTCAGTGATGGAGGGAAAATCTCGGGCAATATTAGCGTTCAGGTTTCGGGGATGAGAAACACAAGCTCATTTTCACATACAAACCAAAATCTTACATCTGTCAGGGGGGAAACACCTCTGCATCCAGCATTTAGAGATCAGAGATACTGTTAGTGTTGTTAGCATGTCATGTGGGCTTGGGAGGATGCTAATGACGCTAAAGTGATTGTTTTCAGCTAACCCAAGTGCCAAAACTGCAGATATTTCCCCCATATTATGTCATGTAATGAAGTGAAGCAAACACACAGGACACAGTTTGGATTTACATCAAAATAATCAGAATCATTTTCACCTGCTTCAACAATAGTACGACAACCATACGTAGTGCTAGCCTCTGTTGTTAGCTTTGCTAACATATCACACAGTAGAGCCTTTGAGAATGAAAACTACCTTAGTAACTTTATGATGACTTTTGATCGATAGGGCTGCGTTAAAATAATATTAAGGTGGAAACATTAAAAGGACAGGAATGGGAAATTATAGGAAAAAAGTTTTTATGAGTCAAAAGATTTTCTTCATTAAGCCGTCAACCATAAATTAAAAAGAGAACTGTACAAAGATGAAGTTATGAGAGTAGTGTCATTATGTTTCCATATTGAAATGTTCCAAGCAAAAACTTATCATAATTCACAGATGAAGAGGTTAAGATAAGTCATAAGTTACACAAAGAAAGCCTTTACATCCAAACATGTAATAAAACAAAAAAGCAGTCTAAAATTTTAATGATAGAGCAAAGTTGTAATGTGACTTAAGTGTTTATCAGTGTATAGACAGAACTCAATTGGCACGACAGTAGCAGAAAGACATTAAATAAACAAATGTACATTATGAATGTTACGCTGATAAATTATTAAAAATGGACAAACAGGATTTTTAAGGTCTAAAGATTTAAGTGGCATCAAAACATTTGGAAAATGTCTTGTATTGTAAAACAAATTGGGAAAATTACAATAAAAGTCTTCATGAGAATGAGGTGAAAATGAAGTAGGGTTGCACAATATAGAATTTTTGCCACTATCTAAAATGCTGAACTTTTTTTGATCTGGATATATAGAAATGATTAAAGTAGTATTTTAGCTAAAGTAGTATTTAAACACTTGTTTACTTACCAGCTGACAGAAAACCCACCCTATTTTGGGAGCTTATGCTCTCATTTTATGATTATTGTGCAAAAAACTTCACAATCTTGGCTCTAATATCAGCGGGAAGTATTAGTAGAAATGTTCATATCTGCTGATACCAATATCGTACTGATAACATTGTGCATCCCTAGAATTAAGTCCTAACATCTCAAAATAATGTCTTAGCCCGGTAAGAAGTTGTTTTATGAATTTAATTAGATAGCATAGTGTAAAAAAATAGACTGTTATTATTCAACCAGAAAGATGTAACACAACAGTAAAAGTAAAGTCATTACAAACAAAAGTAATAAATTAATGTTAATAAATTAAAATATCTCTACAGTAAAGAGGAAAACCTTTATTTACCATGAAAGGCTTTTATTTGTACCTGATACTTCCTTTTTTGGGCCAAACAAGTGCCTGTGAGGAGAACTCGACGAGTAAAGACGTTTATTTCTCCTGAATGCTGATGAATCATTTTTATTTATTAAAAGAGGGTCTAACAGATGGTTAACCTGTGGTACAATTTCAACAATAACGTGATGATGGTGAAAGTACTTATTACAATATCAACAGTGGACCTTTAGTCAGAGAAACTTTGTTCCTGCTTGGAGAACACAAATGTTTAACTTTCTTCTGATTATGACCAGAATTATACTTTGGTTAGACTGCAGAAAAATCATTTATTAATTTAGGTATTAATGATCGTACTGGTGCAGTAAAGCAGTAACGCTGCTTATTAATAACAAATCAAAGTATGAATGAGCCTCAGGAACAAGGTTTCTGCACAGGGTTTCAGGCTCATGATGCTGTTTGTCCATAAAGTTGTGGGAGTCTCTTTTCCTCCTGAACAAATGTGAGTAAAGATGGCCGCCTCGTTTTACTAAGAATTTAAGCAGCATCTACAGTTTCAATTTTTTTTATTTGAGTACTCTAGAGGCCCCCAAAAAATGTCAGACCTTCCTCATTTAGCAACAGCAATCACAACAATCATAGAACATTTCAGTTTTGATTGTGATTGTGGAATTGTCCTGTCATATTTTCCACCAAAGGTAAGAGAGTCATTGGCAACACGTGGACAAAATGATGGTCCAGATCCGCCATCTTGTAACCTGACAAGCCAGATGGACAGCTCAATATATCTCGTCATCGTCGTCGTCTTCTCCCGCTTATCCTTGGTCGGGTCGCGGGGGCAGCAGCCTAAGCAGGGAAGCCCAAACTTCCCTCTCCCCGGCCACTTCGTCCAGCTCTTCCCGGGGGATCCCGAGGCGTTCCCAGGCCAGCTGAGAGACATAGTCTCTCCAGCATGTCCTGGGTCTTCCACGGGGCCGCCTACCGGTGGGATGTGCCCGGAACACCTCACCAGAGAGGCGTCCAGGAGGCATCCTAACTAGATACCCGAGCCACCTCAGCTGGCTCCTATCAAAGCGGAGGAGCAGCGGCTCTACTCCGAGCCCCTCCCGGATGACAAAACTTCTCACCCTATCTCTAAGGGAGAGCCCAGCCACCCTGCGAAGGAAGCCCATTTCGGCCGCTTGTACTCGCGATCTCGTTTTCTCGGTCACGACCCACAGCTTGTGACCGTATATGAGGATAGGGGTGAAGACCGACAGGTAAATCGAGAGCTTTGCCTTACGGCTCAGCTCCCTTTTTAACACGACAGACCGGTGCAGAGCCCTCATTACTGCTAACGCTGTACCGATCCGCCTATCGATCTCCTGATCCACCCTTCCTCCGCTCGTGAACAAGACCCCAAGATACTTAAACTCCTCCACTTGGGGTAGAATCTCATCCCCGACCCAGAGAGAGCACTCCACCCTCCCCCGGGCGAGGACCATGGACTCGGATTTGGAGGTGCTGATTCGCATCCCAGCCGCTTCACACTCAGCTGCAAACTGATCCAGTGAAAGCTGGAGGTCACGGTCCGATGAAGCCAACAGGACCACATCATCTGCAAAAAGCAGAGACCCGATCCTGAGTTCACCAAACTGGAACCCCTCAACGCCCTGGCTGCGCCTAGAAATTCTGTCCATAAAAGTAATGAACAGAACTTCTGAGGAGGGCAGATTTCGCCAAGTTTTACTAGGTAGCCATGAGGACAACAGGCTAATCAGGATGTCCGTTCTCAACTTCCGGTTGTTGGCACATCTGCATTATGCAGTTCCCGCCTCTCTGCCCTGATTGGGCCGTTAAGAATTCAGCCGAGTGAAACTGTTGGACAACGGAGGCTGGCAAGACGGACCTGCAGGATTTCAGAATCAGGCAGGTCCATCTGCTCTGCAAGGCTAGCCATCTTGGGCCCTTTAAGTTCTTTCAGATCATTATTTTTGGACAGTAATCAAATTTGAGGGCCTTTTTCTTTTTAACAGAGGTTGTCAGTGTTGTGCGTTACCAATGATTTTATGGTATTTAAAAATAACCGCTCTTATTTTGGTAAATAATATGACTGTAGGCCCTTGTGTTTTGACCTAGAATCCAGAATTTAATTTTTTCTTGGATTTGAGACCCTTAATAACAAGATAATTTAAATTTCCCTCCCGGCATTTCCTTATAATGCACTTCGGCACACTGCAACTCCTCTCTGTATCATAATTGTTGCATATTTTCATATTTTCTGGAGCTGCACAAGTCCTTTGTAAAATATTATCAGTCATGTGCATTCATAATAATCCTAAAAGTAGAAAATAAAAACATGAAATTATCTTTGCAGTGTAATAACCAACATGAGTCAGAGTAATTAAGACTTTAGAGTGCGTGTTAATGAGGCGGCCATCTTTACAGCTCTCCATCCTCTTCTCCAGGATGGCGATGATGAAGGTGATGATGATGATGATGGTGTGAAATGTAAATTTTTCTGCGATGTTTCACTGTTGTAGCTCAGCCGTAGAGACTACTGTTTTAACCAATATGCTTAAAAAAAAACAAAGAAGAAGAAGAGTGCGAACGAGCTGGTTTCATATCTGTAAAAACATCGTCTTTAAAGCGAGCGAGTGATTCTCCATCCAATATATAAATAAATATTCTGTATGTACGTTCAGCTGGTGGAGGATGACGACATAAATAAGCCCCGCCCCCCTCCCCTCCGCCGCCAAGGTGCTGTCCATCCTGTGGTGATGCTGTTCAAAGGTTCATGTGGGTTATTTTCTTATGTTGTTTTTTAAAGCAATGATCACTGTAACATAGATGTTTAATTTACTGTCCTGATGAAATGGGGATTTTTTTAAACGTGGTGGTTTGTAGAGGAAATAGCTCCACATGTGTGTGTGTGTGTGCGTGTGCATATGTGTGTGTGTGTGTTACCTTTCTCTCTGCCCGGTGCCAGGATCATCTCTGTATGAATGAATGTAGTCTCACACACACACACACACACACATGCAGCGGGGCAGTTTCTGAAAATAAAATGACTGTAGAAGAAGATGATGAAGAAGAAGGGTTATTACAATTGTATCTTTTTGTACATGGAAATAAACAATAAATACTGTCAAATCATTTTACACACGCCTGAAGTCTTCATTTCTGTCTGTCGTTCATGTTTGAACTTCTTTAGGCCTTCAACTACATTTATACAAGAGCCAGTTTTGTTTCTGTGACTTTGAATTTAATTGTTGTCGGTGCTGACTCAAAATATATATTTGCTCCAAATGCCAAAAGAATGAGAACTCGCAATGAAGGCTTTAACTTTTAAGCAACAAAAATAGATGAACCATTTCAAACATTTGTGTGTGACCATAAATATATTAATACCTAGTGAATGCAGAGAAACAAAGAAGAATTATGACAACACACTATCACACAAGGAAGAATACTGCAGAATAAAAAAAAACTAAGATGTTGAATTAAGCATTTTGCCAATTTTCTGTAATGGGCTATAAGAATCTATTTATCTCGACTCTTCTATAAATTGTTTTTAAAAGGGTTTCAGTTGTTTTTAATTGTTTCTATCTTACTATGTAACACTTTGAGATTGCAAAAATGTAAAGTGCAAAACAAATAAAACTTAATTTACTATTATGATTAAAGGAGACATATCATGCTGATGCATGATTTAATACTTACATATAATATAATAAATTTGAAAACAAGACCTTACACCCCCTTAATTTAAAAAAAAAATGAGATATTGTATTTTTTCTGATATCCTAGAACGAGATTTGATGCCTCTGAAAATAGGTCATTGCGAGATGTCCGCGAGATTTAAATCATCGTGACGACACGAGGTACATTTCTTTTTATTGGAGTAATCTGATAAAACACTTCCTCCTCTGTGATGTCCGTTAGCCACAAAACCGTCACCGAGGAACACATCCACCAGCAGGGGTATATAGGTCCCGAGCTCACACTCACTCATTACCAGCTCTGGCCTGTAGGGGGACTCAATACGCGGTCGCTGCTTTGAGCCTGCCGGAAAATACAGTAGAAGAAGAAGGACAGGCTGGCTCTACCCCCGATAGAACTGACCAATCAGAGCACAAAGGGCTGTGACGTTGCGAGGTAACTGTAGGTCATCCTGAGATCTGAGTGTTTCAACGAGAGCTTGATAATGGCCTAAAATGAGGATTTTGAGAACGCTATTGTGGGGCAATGAAGGAACTAAATGACTTGTACTGAGGGCAGAAATGCTTTACAGGCATCCTAGTCTGGCATAGTGAAAAGGAGGAACAAGCATATGTCCTCTTTAAAATAAATACATAAGTGAATTACAGGTTGTGATTTAATTGTAACTGTAATTGCTCTCTTTGCTAAAAAATGGCAAGAAATTGACATGCAATTCCAACCCCAGTAAAAAAATGAAAATAATAATGATAATAATAATAATAATAATAATAATAATAATAATAATAATAATAATAATACTAAACTGGTCGGATTGTCTTGTTGAATTTTTTCTCCAGGATGGCGTATGATGAAGGTGATGATGATGATGATGGTGTGAAATGTAAATATTAACAAAGTTCAACTACTAAAAATCCAAGACAATTTAGTATTTAACAAAAGTATGCAACAAAAATAAAATTAAAAGTTCATTATGAATATTGATAGTGGTATGTGTGCAGTCTTTCTAGTTACCATATTTGTGAACTGTAACTGTGTCTCTTAAAGAGTTTTGCATTTAGTATTTGAAATTTCTGTCGCTTTTTTTCCCTTGAAACGTTGTATTTTTTGGTTCTTTCTTTTTCCCATAACATTTTAAACAATAGTGATGAATTGTGTGGACTGTGTTTAAAAAGGAAAGTTCAGTTTTTCTGAAGTGGGGTTGCATGAGCTCCATATGGCCACAAAGTACATTAGATACAGTAGAAAGTTCTCTCCTCTCCCTCAGTAAGCCACAGTTTGTAAAAGTTTAAAAGTAGAAATTTTCTTTGAGTGCATCAACTTTTCAGAAAAAGTTTAACTGGACCTAGGAACATGTACGTAGAATACTTGATGTGGATCAGCTGGTTTTAGATTAACTTTATTGTTCTGAAAAGTTGATGGATTCAAAAAAATGTCCAGGTAGAATGCTCTTTAACTGTGGTGATATTTTTTGATGGGAGTTCTAGTAGGTGGAGAAAATGCCCCTAATACCCCTAATGAATAAATAAATAAATAATACAATGAAATGAAGACATAATAATATATATAGAAAAAATGATTAATTAAATAAATACATTTTGAAAAACGAGTGGGACAGAAAATATCCTCAAAATCCGAGATAAAAATTCAGAAAATATTACAGTCCTTAGATTAATTCAAATGAACGCTCCTCCTTAAAACAACGAAGCTAATACGACCACAAAAAACAAATCTAAAAGTGAAGACTTAAGTTCCAAAACAGACAAAGGAGCGTTAACAACAAACAGGCTCTTATTTTGAAGGCACCAACCGGAAGTGATATTTGGCGGTTGTGTATTGATGCTAACAGGTAGAAGATGTCGGCGTCTTTCAGTGTGTTGAAGCACCGTCTGTCGGCTCTCTGCCCGGCGGGGTCTCGTTTGCTGACACCAAGGGACCATGCGGTGAAATGTGTGGTCCGTGGACGGTGGATGTCCCTGTCACAAACAGGTAAAGACCTGCAGTTTAAGCTAACTGGCTAATGTTAGCTCAACTGTTTTCACTGTGAGGATGGTGCGTTCACAAGCCGCTGGGATTTTGTTTTTCTTAGTTAATAAAGCGTTCCTCCTCTTATTAGCTCATTTAAGTTCAAAACACGAACGCTCGAAATAACAAGTGTTGATTTAGTGGATGGTAAGCTTTTATTATTACGTAATTCAACCACTAGTAATAAATTAAGCTCAAAATCATGGCGTATTGGTGCCTTCAGTAAAGCTTTTGACTAAAAGTCCAACTCTTAATGTTGGCTGGTTTATTTGTTCATGAAATATAGATGAGATTAGATTATAGGTTCTTTAAACAAATATTTTCTGGATACATCAAGTTGTTTTTCTGATTTGAGGTACTGTTCTTCAAGCTTTTAGATGTGGGAACTTATTTTTCCGATGTTTTATACCCTCGTGAATGCAGCTTTTCTGGAGTTATTCTGTGATATATTAACTTAAACATTATTAATTAAATGTCGACTTTTTATGTTTAAATCCCTTTAAAACCTTTAAAGTCTTTAAAAATATGTCTTGTTTATAGGACTCAAGTTTATGGGTTGCATCTAGATGCATTTATTTATATTGTGCTGACTTGTTTTTTTCTCCTATAATAATTCACTTAAGTCAGTGATGTATTCCAGTCAATAATTTGCAGACAATAAATTCATAAGTGGCCAGAAGTGTCATGATCTACCGCCAATCTGTGAGTGAAAGCTGATGTTAGAATAAGATATGGAGCAGGTATCATCCAGTGGTAACAAAAAAAATCAAACTACCCTCTCTTGATTGTCAGTGATGCAGATATAGTGTTGTTTTGCAACTCCTATACTGTCCAAAGTTTTCCAAATGAAGTTTAAGTAATTTCTTTACCTGTTTGATTCTCCTGTCATATGAAGCAGCTCCAGTAAATCTCATTCACCACTGAATTAATGTCCACAGGAGAACATCTTCGACCACTGGAAGGCGTCAGAGTGTTAGATCTGACCAGGTAAAGTCTCTGAAGCCTGTACTTCTATGTTTTCATATTAATATATTTCTTTATAATGTTCATAATAACAGGACAGCCTCTGCCCTTCATTTAACACACCATGTGAATGTTCTCAGAGTTCTTGCAGGTCCATTTTCCACAATGATCCTGGGAGATCTGGGAGCCGAGGTCATTAAGGTGGAGAGACCAGGTGAGTTAGTTTCTCTCCTCACATCCAAAATGACCTGACAGAATGCAGTTTCTCAACTTTTCTGACTTCGGGACCCAACATCACCCCTTAACCCCTCCAGCTGAAATGTTAGGCACAGGTCATGATTAAATTTGGGGATTTCTAATGTTTTAAAAACAGAACAAATCAAATCATTGTTTGGTCCTGTAATATTTCAGGGAAAAGAGAAAACCATTAAAACAAGAAAACAGAGACATTTTCTTGGTGTAGGGTTTAAAGGTTTGAAAAGCTAACAGTTGACTATGTGATGACATAAAAATGCACAAATATTTGGGAAAAAAATCAGTCAGAAAAGGCAGAATTGTCTGTAAAAAACAAAACCTAAAATAGATATTGAGTTTGACAAACATGTTTTTGATGAATAACAGACCTATTATGTACATATATATCATCATATCAGTAAATGGTTAAGTTAAGTACTTAAAATAATAATAATGGTAATAATAATAGCAGCTTTTAGCTATTGAAACCTTTAAATCCCACAAAAAATATAAGTTCTTTTAATTTGTTTGCATTTTTCTCTTTATCATAAAACACAGACAGAAACAAACAATGACATCGTATATTTATTTAACACATTTAATATTTCTGAATTGAATGACCTCTGCCAAACAGTTGAGCTGGGAGTTAAAGGGTTAAAGAAAAACTGTGACCTAAAGTAAGGTACATTTTTTACTTCTGGAATTAATTTAATGAAAAGATTGTGCAGTTCGAACTAGAGTTGGACAATTAATTGCAAATTAGATTAAATTGCAATATGGCGTGTTGCAATTTTCAAATTGCAGAAGGTTCAATATTTTTAGTCCAAAATATGTTGAACATTTTGGCATTGTGATGTAGTTTTTTGTGATTTCATGCCTATATATATTTTTTTTTTACCTCTAATCATTAGGGCTGTAAAGTCCAAGTCGACTGGTAGACTAATTGGTCGATGTGTGCTCAGTCGACCTAAATTCTGATTGGTCGACCAAATGTGTCAATTTATTTTTTCCCCTTCAGTTCATTTCATCAGGAGAAACGTATCAAGTGAAATGAGGGTATTTTCTGAGCACCCCCATCATGTCTCAGAACACCATTTTAATGTATTTATCGTTCATTTCAATATTTTTATGTAAGAGCATTTCAATATTCTAGTCTAATAATCGTTTATTTGTTTTATAGCTGCGTGCCTACCGCTGCCCGCTGCCCGCTGCCCGCTGCCTGCGCTGCAACAGCGGTATCTGTCACCCAGTCCGCGCTGGATTTTATGCCTCATATAAACACTCAAATGCAAAAACGACATCACATAATGAATTGACAGTTTTATTTCTTAGGGTATGAGGCCCATTGGTGTCGTGGAAGGCCAAGAAAAACATTGGAACCTGGATATTCAGTGCCAGCGCGCCAGATGCGATGCCTTCAAAGTTCCAGCAGAAAAAGTGTCTGTTGTAGTGAACAACGTGGTTAATATGAAACTCTGTGTGGGAACACTAAAAGAGTCCCATGAATATCCAGGTTCGGATATTTTTCTGGATATTCAGTGCCAGCGCGCCGCACAATTACACATGCATTAACGGCAAAGTACGAGGGAGTAAAAAATGGAAAGTTTCCGAGTTAATAGATAAAGATAACAGATGTGGACGTCTCTTCGAATGGAGTCCTATATGACAGTGACTGCCCATTTCATTGATGAAGACTGGAAAGCAAAGAGTCTTCTGCTTGAGAGAAAGAAAGGAGGGAAAGAGGCGCACACAGTGGAGAAACATGGCAGGGGGGGTGGGGGTTCGATTTTTGGTCGACAATAGCTGTGTTTTAGTCGACCAACAATTTCTTTGGATGATTACAGCCCTACTAATCATACACTTTTTTCCCACTTTTGGACCATTTTTACCTTTTTTTTAAACTCGTTTTTACAAATTTATGCCTATTTTACCCCCATTCATCTTTTTTTGGCCACTGTCAGAACCATATTTGGAATTTTTACATGGTTTTTGAAATTTAATTTCAAATTTAATTCCCAATTTTGCTGCCATAAACAATTTTTTTAAGCTGCTTTTGGATTTTTTTGCCAATTTCCCCCCTTTTTTTTTGTTTTTTTTTGCAATTTCACACCTATTTTGCTTCTGTTCTTCATCTCTCTACTTTTTCTCAAATCTTTTATCCTTAGATTGATTTAATGTCATATTGATTTTACTATAAAAAGATCGACTGCTTATGTTTGTTTAAGAATACATAAGATGAGGAACATTTAAACAATCGCAGAGTAAATCACAATATTGGGGAAAAAAATCGCAATTAGATTATTTTCTCAAATCGTTCAGCCCTAGTTTGAACCGGAGATAGTACAGATGGACAAAGCGCCAACACAAAAAGAAGTTTAATATCCTTTAACACTAAATTAGCTGCATTTTAAATACAACCTAAAAATATTTCAAGAATATAATATACCTGTAGCTGCATCAGTGGATACATGCTGAACAGCTCTGTATTGATTATATTTCAGTAAAACAGAGTTTTCATGCACAGACATGAAATTAAAAAGTCCGGATACCTAGAAGTAGTTTTAAAAAGACATAAATCATGTGCTTTTGGCTGGGCACCCACTCATTGAAAACATTTTAGGGTAGTATCACCACCTGTTGTTAAGGAGCATGAACAGGCAGCACTGCAATGCATAAAAATCCCCTTCAAAATAAAAGCACATGATTTTTTTCATTACATTTTTTGCCCATGCTAAAGCTCGCAGCCTACCAAATAATGACCCATCAGTGGAGAATAACTGCAGTAGCATATGAGCAAAGGATGATGGGATTTATTTTGTGTGGGCAGGTGTGGGGGATGACACCAGAGCCTGGGGGCCGCCGTTCGTGGGTGCAGAGAGCGTTTATTTCCTCAGCGTCAACAGAAACAAAAAGGTAAGGAGGTGTTTTTGAGGAGCTCTGACATGATTTAAGGCTCGTGTGTTGGTTTAGAAAACTCTTTGACTTTCACACTCATCGAACTTTAATGATGTTTGATCAAGCTTTTATTGATTCTGCCCTTTTCTTTGGTGTCGTGGTTTCAGTTTTGTGTATTTTTATTTGTTTTTATTGGTCATTTTTGGGCATTTTGTGCCTTTTATTAATAGGAGAGAGACAGTAAGAAAGGACACTGCAAATGAAATAAAATAAATAAACAGTAAAAAATTGAATACTATAAAAAATACAACCCCTTCCGAGCTTGCACACATACACACACACACACACTCGCAATCTACTTACCGCACACACATTCGCTTACATACACACACATAAAGACACACAAAAAAACAGAATTTGAGGACTGAGGAATAGCTATCATAAATTAAAAATGAGGAGCTAAGACTAAAATGACAATAGAAACCATGATAAGAAATTAGATTTGAAAATCATACTGTAGGAAAATAAATAGATGTGTAAATAAATTAAAATTTAAAATAATAATGTGGTTAAATAAGGTAGTCAGGAACCAAATGTGTAATAAAATCTACTAAAATTAATCAAAAGAGAATAAAATTCCAAACAATAAATCTGAGCTTAAATTGAGATATAAAACAATAAGAAGGTTAAAATAAATAAATGAGATTAAGTGATAATAATAAATATAATCAGCTGAAATCCAGACTAAAAGGGTTGGTCAGTCAGGTGTCTTTTAAAGACTAAAATTCTTTAAATCAGTTTGTTAGATAGTCGAGTCGTTTGCAGAGTTACTGTCAGATTTCTTCACTTTAGATTTAGATTTACTGCCACTGTAACTGAGTCGAACAAACTGTAATAAAATATGCACTTACGTGTTTATTTATTTATTCAAGTCTTCAGTCATGAAGTTCTCAGCTTGTACTTTTTTGATGGTCTGATGAGGTTATGAGTAGGGGTGGGAGAAAAATCGATTCACAGAAGTATCGCGATTTTTTGTTTGATGATTTGTAAATCTTTTTTTTATGTTCAAAAAAATGTTTTTTTTTTTCCCAAATGTAAATGCTTCACTTTTGTCCGTGTTAATAAGCCACTTTTAAATGCAATCCAGGCTTTTGAAGATCCCCTGAATAAAATGATTTAAAAGTCAGGGTGAGCAACTAGCCAAGAATGCATTATTACCATTATCACTATTATTACAATTAATGCCATTATTGCTTTTATCACAACTTTTTAAATTTTTTTTCTTCTATTTATTTATTTTGATTTTTAATCTTAATTTTAAAATTTCATTTATTTATTTTTATTTTATTTATTATTTTAAGGAAAACACTTAATTTTTAATATGTTTTTTTTTTAAAAATGTATATTTTTGGGCATTTTGTGCCTTTATTGATAGGAGAGAGACAGTGGATAGGCTTGTTAAAGGGGGTGAGAGAGTAGGGGAAGACACTCTGCAAACTAGTAAAATTGAATACTATAAAAAATACAACCTTCGAGCTTGCACACACACACACACACACACACACACACTATTTAATGTATTTTATTTTGCTTTAAGTGTTCTTTTAAAATTTTACTGATGTGAACCAAGTTAAAGATCTCGAGCTTCCAATTACCGAAGAGGAGATAATAAAAGTTATTAAAAACCTTCCATCGGGCAAGGCCCCAGGTTTGGATGGGTTTACTGCTGAGTTCTATAAGGCCTTCCCTGAAGAACCGGCTCCATTTTTGCTGGATATGTATAATGAAGCTCTAGACTTGGGTAAACTTCCCCCATCACTATCAGAGGCACTAATTTCTCTTATACCAAAAGGAGGTAAAGATCCATGTGATTGCAAAAATTACAGACCTATTAGCCTGATATCACGTGATTGTAAAGTCTTAGCTAAAATCCTTGCAAACAGGCTAGATAAGGTCATAACATCTGTAATCCATCCCGATCAGGTAGGGTTCATTCGTTCCCGCTATTCTGCTGATAATGTGAGACGTTTTATTGATATAATGTGGGCCCAGCGGAATGCCTCCTCCCCCTCTGCTGCCGTTTCGTTAGATGCCGAAAAGGCTTTCGATATGGTGGAGTGGCAGTATCTGTTCTCCACCCTAGAGACCTTTGAATGTGGTAATAACTTCATAAACTGGATAAAACTCATTTATTCCAGACCTAAAGCCTCTGTCCTCACAAATGGGTTCATCTCTCCTTCATTTATTCTTGGTAGGGGCACAAGACAGGGTTGTCCGCTGTCTCCACTTCTTTTCGCCATTGCCCTCGAGCCATTGGCCGAGGCCATTCGAAAGGACCCAGACTTTAAAGGCATTCAGTCAGGCCAAACATCCTATAAGCTGATGCTGTACGCGGATGACATCCTCCTGTTTGTATCCAAACCAGAAAAATCCTTGCCATCCTTACTTAAAACAGTTAACAACTTTTCAAAAATTTCTGGTTACAGGGTGAATTGGTCAAAATCTGAAGCACTGCCCTTGACAGCATGTTGCCCTAAATCCCTTTTTCAAACATGCAATTTTGCGTGGCCTCAGAAAGGCATGACATACTTAGGGATTACATTCCCTCCAAGGTTGTCTGATTTTGTAAAATGTAATTTTGAACCTTTGTTAGCAAATCTACGGATTGACATAGAGCGGGCCCCACTGTTTCTTTCTTTATAGGGTAAGGTTAATGTAATAAAAATGACATGTGCTCCTAAATTTAATTACTTGCTGCAAGCTTCCCCAGTTAAAATTCCACAGACTTACTTTAAGCAATTCAACAGTATTTGCAACATCTTTTTATGGAATAAGAAGCGCCCAAAACTTAAATTATGGACACTTCAGAGGTCTGTGGATCGTGGTGGGCTGGGGGTTCCTAACCTCCAGCTTTACCACCTAGCTTTTAGCCTTAGACACTTGGCGCACTGGTTTCTGCCTCCTGAGAGAGCCCCGCCGTGGTTCACTTTGGAAAGTGATTTATGTAACCCCCTCTCTCCCGCATACCTCGTAACAGCCCAGCTACCTCCTGAAGTTAATAAACATCCAGTAATCTCACACCTTCAGTGGGTCTGGAGGAAAGTGGCACAGAGTGCCAAGATTAACCCCTATCTCCACTCTCATGCCGGAATTTGGCTTAACCCTAAGCTTCTTATTGACAAGGTACTATTCCTTTGGACACTATGGTACCAAAAAGGAATTAAGTGGCTGGGTGACCTTTATGATAAAGGAATACTGAGGTCATTTGAAAATATAAAACAAACATATGATATCCCACAAAATCAGTTTTGGCATTATTTACAGTTAAGACATCTCCTGACACAGACCTTTGGCTCAACTTCCCTAGCCCCCACTACAGCAGACATTTGGTGCCACATAGTAAAAATTTCTGGAAAGGCTCATGCAGCATTAGCTTGTTATTCTATGATGCTCCAGGACTCTGAGAGAGATCTGTCAGCCCTCAGATCTAGGTGGGAAGTGGAGCTTCATTCTGATATTTCCAAGGAAAAATGGAACCACATCATTAGAAATTATAAAATAATGTCTAGAGAACTAAAAACAAGATTAATTCAGTTTAAGATATTACATTTAGTTTACTGGACCCCTTCCAGGCTACACAGGGCAGGGCTGCGGGAGGATGCATGTTGCTGGAGGTGTTCTACAGATATTGGTGACCTGATACATATGCTGTGGGGTTGCTCAAAGGTCCAATAATTTTGGTCTGCTGTTCATAGTTATATCAAAACAATTATTGGCCAGCACATCCCTTTTACTTCAAGTTTATATGTCTTGAGTGATCCTACTTTGTTAAAAGATTTATCTCCTTCTAATGCTGAATGGGTGCAAACTGCTCTCATGTTGGGGAGAAAACTTCTAGTAATTAACTGGAAAGGTTCCTCTGTTCCTGCACCATCTCTGTGGTTCACCCAGTTAGCGAAACTAGCTGCTTTAGAAAAACTGTCCTTTAGGTTGATAAACAGGGTGGAGAAGTATTACCAGAAGTGGGGATGTTACCATGACTTTATAGAGAAGTACTGACTAAATAGATTGGGTCCCTTATAGTATGGTTGACATTAAGAAATACAACTCTGAGATCTGTGGCTTTGTAATGCTATGACTAACATTGATCTACCAGTACACGTTTACTTGTTTGCCACATGTCTTAGTTTATTTTTATTTTTATTTTATTTTATTTTATCATTATTTTTTTTAAGTGTTTTGTTTATGCTGTTTTGTTACCTTATTTACCTACAAGTATCAAAATGTACACACAGAAATATTGTCTCTTCTCACTATCTGGCAGAGCCATGTATGACATTCATTGATTGTCTAAATTGCTAAGTTGTTGACTAATGTCCTTCTTATGTTTCTGTGTGATTACTTGTCACTATTAATAAGAAAAAACTCTAATAAAAAATATAAATCATAAAATTTTACTGATGTTGTTGCACTGAGTTTGTCTTGACTTTGGTTTACTTTTACTCTTCTTACATAATGATGTCATGTTTAGGTTCTGCTAGCTTTTGAAGAGAGAGTATAAACAGCTGGTTAAAATATATTGCTGAATAAATCCTAAAAACAGACTCACATGTGATGTGTATTTTTCCTGATATAGTCTGTAGGCATCATCATTGTTCATCTTTTTCACTGGTGTTAAAAAAAGCTAACTAAAGACTGCAAAAATTGGCAATATCGTAGAATCACAATTTAAATCAAATCGGCACCAAAAAAAATCGTAAAAAAAATCCAATTGGGAGAAAAGCGTATCGTCCCAGCCCTAGTTTTAAGTCTCTTTCTGTTTCTGTTTCACCCTGATGTTTTTAACCTTAAGCAGCTTTTCTTATTTCATGGTTTTAATTTGTGTCGTGTGTTTTAATCCTCCTGTTGTGCTGCTCTGTGTCTGTTCTGATGGTCTGATTTCAGAGCATCGCCGTGGACATGAAGCATCCCAGAGGAGCAAACGTCATCCAGGAGGTACAAACAGTCAATTCACTTTCTTTTTTTTTTTACAGTGAATACTTTTTATCTTAATATGTACAAAAACAGCATGTGTGTATTTTCAGCTGGCAGGAGTGTGCGACATCCTGGTGGAAAACTACCTGCCAGGGAAGCTTCATGAAATGGGTTTGGGGTACGAGCAGCTGAGCGGAGTGAACCCACGGCTCATCTACTGCTCCATCTCAGGTAACACACTCCTCATTTAAAATAGAAATGTTAATCTATGGTTTTAGGAATTTTACATCATTCTTCCTGTAATTTTTCTTTTCCTTTTACATGAAATCTTCCCACAAACACAGTTCCTAAGGGGAAGGTGCAGAACAAATTTACAGGGAAAAAGGGGTAGATAAATAAAATCACTCCCGGTCCCCAAAAATGTAAATACACCAGAACAATTATCAAAATTTCACATTTTATTTACAAACGAAAAAACAAGCCAAAGGCAAAAGGTGTAGGCCTTTACAATAAATCAACTAAAGAGCCGAGATGTTAACAAAAAGAGAAAGGGTACAAAAATAAAAGGCAGCAAAGGCTGGCACGCAAAACAAGGATTTACTCGAAACTACGAAAAATATCTAAAATAACAAACAACCAAAAATTAGCAATTACAAAGGTTATAAATTTACAACAAAGATTTGGAGGCCGACAGTGACTCAAAGCTGCTGCTGTCAGAAGAGACGCCGACTTCCATCTGCTTCCTGAGGCTTTTTGAATGTGGAGCTGTTGCTCCGAGGCCAATGGTTCGATTCGGCTTCCTCCACCAATCACGGCGGGGCACCTGAGGGCTGCTGCACCACAGATCCTCCCTGCAGCAAGAGCACTCACTCACACAGACACACACACATAGCAAAAGGGAGAGCAGCTCCACAAATAACAAATATTCTTACAAAATACGTCCAGGGCCGTAACACCCCCACTCCTAAAGAACAAACATTATTTTTTTCAAAATTGTTTGTTACAATCAAAATTCAAATTGCTCTTGAGAGAGCATCAGCAACTATGTTGCTGACACCTTTCTTGTGTTTTATCTCTAAATTGTCGTCCTGCACAAGCAGGGACCATCTCATCAATCTTTGGTTGGCGTTTTATCTGTGCCAGGAAAACAGGGGGGGTGTGGTCTGTGTAGACCGCAGAGAGCTGGAGCCGACGTGCACCTCAGAGTGTTGGAGAGAAAGAAGCAGAGAGAGCGCTTCCTGCTCGATGGTGCTGCACTTTGTCTGGTGTCGGTTGAACTTTTTAGAAAAGTAGCTGATTGGATGGTCGACGCCACGCTCTTTCATGAATTATGAAACAAATGATAAAAAACTTTTTTAACACCTGCAAATGTAAGCAATGTTTTCATTTTCATGTTTTTAAAAGCATTTTCCAACATGAACACCTCCCAACAACAGCCCTCTCCTAGAAATCAAAGACATGAAAGTAAATAAAATAAATACATTTAATTACAAAGACATACATAGGTAAAATATAAATGTATGCATACATATGCATATACATAAGGTAATAACAAAAATAATTAAAATTGCATCTAAAATTAAAGATCTGTAGTAATGCTTTTAATAATGGCTCAAATAGTAGCTAAAAAAATATGCTTAGTTTTAACTTATTTATTGTTTGATTGTTTACTGGGCACATTTTTTCTCTTTGTTTTCTCATTACTTTTCTTATTTTTATCATTTCAAAAGCCTCCCGTGTAGGGCTGAACAATTTATCGTTTTCAGATCAAAATCGCAATTTTAGACAATGCAATTTTGTGATCGCCAGAGCAGCAATTTTTTGCAGCACTCCTGACTGACTCAGGATCTGTTGTGTCAAGTATTATACACATACTGTTTTACAAATTTGTAGACAATCTACATGTTAAAAGTGCTGGTAAGCAGGTCAACAACACAAAGCCTCTGTTTAGGAGTAGAAGTTAATGAAAACAGATTATTTATCATCACTATTGAAGGTGAATAATGTGTTAAGTGTTTTTTCATCATTTATTTCCTTACTGTTGTCTGTACTGTAAACAAAGTGAATTTTGCACTGAAGTTTGATTTGAAAAAAAATCGTGAATTGCAATATCTGCCAGAACAATCACAATTCAATCTTTTCCTAAAATCGTTCAGCCCTACTCCCGTGGACAAGTGTTGTGAATTAGCACGGGCTAAAACTCTCAAACAATATACATGTTTTTTCCAATGTAATTGTGACATCCAGATCAAATAAACAATTAAAAAGATTGTAATAGTAATAAGTAAATCAACAAATAGAACAAAACAATAGCAGGTATGCTGTATATCTGTATATATAATATGTTTGGAGGAAAGAAAAAGACAAGATGCTATCCAAACTTTAATATTTATGAAACTAGTCTTTACAGTCAAAAACGTTATAAAGAGAAAATAAAACAACTAATTAAAAAAAACAGCCAGCAGTTTAAGTCAAAGTATTAAGTTCACAATCACAAACCCAGAGAAAAAGAGAGAATGCAGAGATGACTTTTGACTTTAAGATTAAAGTAAATAAAACCAAATAGAATTCCTACAAGATTTAGGAGAAAAATTGATTTCACACACATAAAATCTGAGGGAAAATAATGTAGAAAATAGTATTAGTTGTTTTTTTCTGTTTCATAAGGTCTCTAAAGTCTTGGTTTGATGCTAAGTGGTGCAGTAACCCTGCTGCAGTTCTTCCTTTCAGCCACTAGATGTCACTGTCGGCCACAGAGAAATGACTTCAAGATTAAGTAAATAAAATAAAACAGACTTCATACAAGATTTAGGAGAAAAACAGATTTCACACACATTAAATCTGAGAGAAAATAATGTAGAAAATAGTATTAGTTATTTTTTTCTGTTTCATAAGGTCCCTAAGGTCTTGATTTGATGTTAAGTGGTGCAGTAACCCTGCTGCAGTTCTTCTGTTCAGCCACTAGATGTCATTGTCGGCCACACAGACAGTCTGTGGCCTGATGTTTGTTTCTGTGGAGAGTGAAGTGACCTTCAGACCCTGCAGCTCATCTCTTACAAACACCACACTGCAGCAAGTCAACATTTATTAATTCTAACTTAAAGTGTGAGAAGAATAAGTATTTAATAACTGATTATAAATCCAGCCTCACAGTCTGTTACTGAACAACACAAACATTCATCCAGTGTCTACAGCTCGGTCCTTTTGGGGTCATGGGGGCTTGAGCCTGTCCCGGCTGACCCCGGGGCGAGAGTCGGGGCACTCCCTGAGCTTGTTGCAAGCCAATCACCAGGCTGACATGTAGAGACAGAAACCATCCACACATCTTAGAGCAATTAAGAGTCACCAGTTAACCAAATGAGCGTGATTTTTGGTCTGTAGGAGGGATCAGAGAACTTGGAGAAAACCCACACATGCACAGGGAGAACATTTAAACCCCATGCAGAGAGGACAGGAGTGTCTCAGGGAGTTGGATCAACAACTCAGCAGCTGTGAGGCTGAGCGCTAACCTGCTGCAGCACCAAACAGCCCAGCAGAGAGTGGTAGAGAGCAATGTTGAATCAGTTCATACTGGTGGAAAGAATCAGTGAAGCCGTTTAATTCACCTGAAAAGGGCTGAAATTAAAGTCAAATTCAGTTGGCTGGATTATTTTTGATGATGTTAGTTATGGGAGATGTAGATTCTAGTCTGACTCATGTTTAAAGATGACAAAATTCAACTTTTGTAGTCATAAAGTTTTGTTTAAAATGCAGCATTGATCTGTAGATGTTCCTCTTGTTTATTACCTTTGCAGAGGAGGTCATGTTTTATATTTTGCTCACATCAACATTGCATCTTCTTCAGCCCTCAACTGATATTTCCTCTCTCATCAGACCTAATTTGGTCATGTAGAAAGTAGGTAGAAGTAAATCTTTACTGAAAACTCTTGAAATGAAACTGTCTGTATGCCTCTGCTTTAGCTGATGATTCATTATTATTTTACCTTTTGCTTATGTTGAGCTGTGAGTCTGAGTGTGATTGATTTTGGAACTGCATTGCGAGATCTTGGATCATAATGGGATTAGCCTAGTTAAATAAAGGTTCAACAAATAAATAAATAAAGTTAGGAATCTATCCAATCACAGCTACTTTGGTTATGTTAAAGGTTGGATGAGTTCAGAGGGACATCCAATCACAGCTGCCTTAGCTTGGTGGTGGTGGGATAAGTTGTGGAGTGGTCCAATCAGAGCTGCTCTCTTTATGAATAGATATATTCATGTAGAGCAGGTTCACTGTTTGTTGTCAGTTCTGGTATTGTAACTGAGATGCTCTGCCAGGTAGTCTAAATAAAGGTGACTGCATTTCACACAAAGGAACATTTGTTTCTGTTCATTTAGACATTCAGACTTCACTAACATTCAATAAAGGGTTATTAGAGGTTTCATTTTATGCCATTAAAACTAGACCAAACTTAAAACAATTTAAATAACTAGATTATGACTAAGATAAAAGATATTTTAGGCCAGTGGCTG
This sequence comes from Scarus forsteni, assembly GCA_036419115.1. NCBI lineage: Eukaryota > Metazoa > Chordata > Actinopteri > Labriformes > Labridae > Scarus > Scarus forsteni. Next base: position 692,438 of record JAZDUH010000262.1, on the reverse strand, counting down.
ACATTCAGAAAGGTAAGCTGCCGAGAAAAGGACAAACGAAACATGCTGATGACTGCAGTTATTTTTCGTTGTGTTTATTTTTTCAGGTTATGGTCAGACGGGTCCTCAGGCTCAGAGTCCGGGCTACGACTCCATCGCCTCGGCCGTGTCAGGGATGATGCACATCACCGGGCCTGAGGTCAGACTGCTCTCTAATCCGGTGCATTATAGATTTTAAGACTTTAAAGCAAAGTTACTACGAGCCACAGCATCATAAACACTCAAACTGATCTGATCAGAAGCTGTTTGCAGCCTGCAACAGACTGACTGACTAATGAGTGAATAGATGGGTAGTAGATATACAGATTGATTGACAGAATGATAAATGAATAGGTAGATGGATGGATGGTTGGATGGATGTATAAACAAGCTGACAGACTGATGAATGAACAAATAGATAGGAGGATGGATGGATGGATGATAGATCACTAACCATCATGACGATTCAGTTAGAAACTAAGCGATGAAGAGTATCTAACTCCCCCCTGCCCACAGGATGGAGACCCAGTGCGTCCTGGTGTCGCCATGACGGATCTGGCCACGGGGCTGTACGCACACGGAGCTGTCATGGCCGCCCTGCTGCAGCGCCATAAGACGGGAAAAGGAGTCCACGTGGACTGTAACCTGCTGTCCTCACAGGTAATAAGAGTGTGTTTTATCCTGGGTAACTTACGTAAACTAACTGCTGATTTATCTGTTAAAGTCCTAACAGTGTGATTCATCTTCCTTATTTCAAACAAGTCCAACAATAATTTGTCCTAAAAGCATCTCTGACACGGAGCGAAGGGATCAAACGTCCTGTTTGTCTGCGTGCAGGCGGGCTGCGTTTGATTCATTGATTCAGGACGAGCTACATGTGTGACGGTGCTGCTTTAACATGTTTGATGGTGGAGAAGATATTGTGACCCAGACTAGGCCTGGGCATCAAACTCAGTTTTTAACTTGACTCTTAAAGTTGGATGGATATACAGACAGACTGACTCATGAGTGGGCAGATGGATAGTAGATGTACGAATAGATTGACAGAATGATAAATGAATAGCTAGATGGATGATGGATGGATGGTTGGATATATGTACGAAAAGAGCCACAGACTGATGAATGGATGGATAGATAGAAGGACGGATGGATGGATGATAGATATATAGTTTAGTGATGGATGGATGGATGTAGAATGAGACAAACAGACTGATGAATTAATGGATATATATGGATGGTTGGATGAATGTATAAATGGGTGGATGGGTGGTTGGATGGATGTACAAACAGACTGACAGAATGATAAATGAATAGTTACATAGTTGGATTGATGGATGGATGGATAATAGACAATTTAGATGATTGTTGGATGTACAGACTGACAGACCGATGAATGAGCAGGTGGATGGTTGGATGATAGATATATAGATGAATGATGGATAGATGGATGTATAAACAGACTGTCTTACTGATAAATGATTGGTCTGATGTTTGGATGGATGATGGATAAAGGTGAATGATGCACAAACAAACTGACAGAATTATGAATGAGTAGGTTTACAGTTGGAGGGTTGGATGATGGGTATGTAGATGGATAATGGATGTATGAACACAGACTGACTGACTTGTGAGTCAATGAATATATGGGTAGATGGAAGGGTGGATGGATGGTTGGATGAATGATTGAATGATGGATGGATGTACAAACAGACTAACAGAATGATGAATAGGTAGGTTGGCAGTTAGTTGGTTGGTTGGTAGACATATAGATGAATGATAGATGGATGTATAAACAGACTGATCGATGGATCAATGGATGTATGTGTAGATGGATGTGATGGATGGGTGGATGTACTAAAAGAGCCACATACTGATGAATGGATGGATTGATAGATAGAAGGATGGATGATAGATAAATAGATTAGTGACGAAAGGATTGTACAATAAGACAAAAAGACTGATGAATGACAGGATATATGGATACATGGATAATGGATGGATGGATGGTTGGATGGATGTACAAACAGACTGACATAATAATGAATGAGTAGATAGATGGATGAGGGATAGATATACAGAATAGATCAACGATGGGTGGATGATAGATGGATGGATATATAAACAGACTGAAAGAATCATAAATGAATAGGTACACGGTTGGATTGATGGATGGATGGATAGATGGATGGATGGATGGATTTACAAACAAACTGCAGACTGACAAAATGAATGGATTGATGGAAGGATCGATGGATGACAAAGCTTTAGATGATGGTTGAATAGATGGATGTATGGATAATAGAAATATAGATGAATGATGGATGGATGTACAAACAGACTGACACACTGCTGGATTGACGGCTGGATGGATGTACAAAAAACTGAGGGACTGATGAATGAATAAATTGCTGTTAGGATGGATGGAAGACAAAACTTTAGATGATGGTTGGATGGATGTACCAACAGACTGACAGTCTGATGAATGAATAGGTAGATGTGTGATGGATGGATGGATGGATGGATGGATGGATGGATGGATGGATGGATAGGAGATTGGATGGATGTACAAAAAGAGCGACAGACTGATGAATAAATGGATAGACAGACGGAAGGGTGGATGGATGGTGGTAGACATGTAGATAAGTGATGGATGGATGTACATCAGACAGACTCATGAACAAATGGATGTATATGGAAAGATGGATGATAAATGGAAGGATGGTTGGATGCACTGACTGCAGGATGATGAATAGGTAGGTGGGCAGTTGGATAGTTGGATTGATGGATGTGTAGATGAATGATGGATGGATGTACAAGCTGACTTACTGATGAATCAATGGATTTATGGGTAGATGGATGTGATGGATGGATGGATGAATGGATGTACAAACAAACTGACAGATGAATTAATAAACGGATGGATGGATGACAAATCTTTAGATGATGGTCAGATAGATGGATGGATGTACAACAGACTGACGCACTGATGGTTGGATGGATGGACAAACAGACTAACATGCTGCTGGATGGAGGTATGTATAAACAGACTGACATGCAGATGGATGGATGTATGTATAAACAGACTGACACACTGATGGATGGATGGATGGATGTACAGACAGACTGTCACATTGATGGATGAACAACAGACTGACACACTGATGGATGCATGGATGGATGGATGTTCAAACACACTGATGGATGGATGGATGGATGTACTACAGACTGACATGCTGCTGGATGGATGGATGTAATACAGACTGACATGCTGCTGGATGGATGGATTTACAAACAGACTGACATGCTGCTAGATGAATGGATGGATGTATGTTCAAACAGACTGACGCACTGATGGATGGATGGATGTATAAGCAGACTGTCATGCTGCTGGATGGATTGATGGATGGATGTATAAACAGTCTGAAAGAATACTGGATGAGTAGATGGATGGATGGATTGATGGATGGATGGATGACAAAACTTTAGACAATGGTTGAATAGATGGATGTATGGATAATAGGTATATAGTTGAATGATGGATGGATGTTCAAACCGATTAACACACCAGTGGATTGATGGATGGATGTTGGATTTGTCATTGGATGCATGTCTTGATGCCTTGGTTTTGATCTGCTCTAATGGATGGATGATGGATGGATGTACAAACAAACTGACAGAGTGATGAATGAATGGATTGATGGAAGGATCAAGGGATGACAAAACTTTAGATAATGGTCAGAAAGATGGATGTATGAATGATGGAAATATAGATGGATGAATGGATGTATGAAGAGACTGACACACTGATGGATGGATGGATGGATGTACAAACAGACAGACTGACACTGATGGATGGATGGATGGATGGATGGATGTACAAACAGACTGACACACTGATGGATGGATGTACAAACAGACTGACACTGTTGGATGGATGGATGTATAAACAGAATGACACACTGTTGGATGGATGGATGTATAAACAGACTGACACACTGCTGGATGGATGGATGTTGGATTAGTCGTTGGATGCATGTCTCGATGCCTCGTTTTGATTCTGCTGTAAAAAGTGAAACGTGGTCTGTAATCGTTTTGAGGCTGTGAGGTCTCGATCTCTGCGGTTAACTCCAACTGCTGTTACACATAAAATACCCACAATCCCCCTCTCCCCCCGCCACCCCGTTTCCCATGATGCATTCCTGTACGGAGTGCCTGGACCACAGGCACGCCGACCACAGAGCGCCTGAACAATGAGAGCACACAGCGGCGGTGGATGTGGATCCATGTGGAGCGGGTTTAGTCTGACTCTGGTCTGGTCGTCAGGGGAAATTCAATCATTACCAACCAATCGGGGAGCGCCACCTGCAGGTCCTGGGACAGCTGCAGGCATCAGCACGCCCTCCTCACCAAAGCCATGAGTCTCCAGTTCAGCCCCAAACGTCTCAAATTGTTGTGGTTGTTTGAGGAAATGGTTCAGTCGTGCAGAAAAACACCGACGTTTGAAGATGGGGAGCAGTTGGAGGAAGATGCTGATGGGAACCATTCCCTGGAAGAATGAGGCAGGACTTGGCCCTGATGGTCCTTTATGTAATCCACGTTGTTCAACATGATTTTATAATCCAGCCGGAGTAACAACACAGCTTCTCTGGATGTTTATACAAGTCAAACACGTTTTCTTTTGAGGGCCGGTCGAATTAAACTGGGTAACACTGTTAAAAAAAAGAGGCCGCTTCAGGCTCGTCTCTCAAATGAACCCAAAATTATAGATCAGTGTTTCAGGTTAGTGGGAATTCACCACTACGGCACTTAAAAATAAGAGAAAAGCTCTTTAGTTTTCAAGAAATACTCTATCTTTAAATGACGAAATTGTGAATTTACAAGAAACCAAAGTCAATCAATCAATCTTTATTTGTATAGCTCCAATGCATAACAAGTGTTTTATCAAGACGCTTTACAATAGAGCGTAAAACTCTTAATTTTATGGGTACACATGTATGCATAGATACGTATATACATATATAAAATACACATGTACATATATACTATGGCTGGGACGATATGGTTTTATCCCAATTTGATTTTTTTTACGATTTTTTTGGTGCTGATTTAAGTGGCGATTCTAAAATATTGCTGATTTTTGCCATCCTTAGTTAGCTTTTTTAACACCAGTGAAAAAGATGAACACTGATGATGCCTACAGACTATATCAGGAAAAATACACATCACATGTGAGTCTATTTTTAGGATTTATTCAGCAATATATTTTAACCAGCTGTTTATACTCTCTCTTCAAAAGCCTGGATTGCATTTTAATGTGGTTTATTAACAAAGACTATAATGGCGCATTTAAATTGGAAAAAAATGTTTTACAAATTGTCAAACCAAAAATCCTGATACTTACGTGAATTGATTTTTTTCTCCCACGCCTAATATATACATATATATACATCCAACATCCAACATGAATCCGTATAGCCAATCATGGATCCCTCCATCATGGCTCAAGAAAAAAAACCTTCTGTTAAGCAGCAGGAAATCTTGAATGTGGATCCCAGTCTCATGATAAACAGCAAATCCACACGATGCTGTGTTGGTGTGAGGGTGAAGGAAGGGAGGTAAGAGGAGACAAGTGGACTAAAGGAAGAACTAAAGTTAGTGACAGATCCATGAACCATAGACCTGTCGTCTGATTTAGTGGAGGTTAGCCTCTTGAGATGCTACATCTGGTTTTCAGGAGGAATCTTCAAGCATAAAAACAATTGAAAAAACAAAGTTTGGGGATTTTTAGTCTTAAATTTAACTTCATAAAAAGCTTTGTTAAAAAGTTCATATTCTGGAAATCAGTTTTCTCTCCTTCACTGTTGTCGAAGGGTCTTGTGGAGCAGAAGAACATCACACCTTTTTCTAAACTCAGGCCGCGTTTACATGACGCCAAAAATGGTCAAATCCGATAAGTTTTTGTTGCGTTTTGGCCTTGCGTCTACATGGAAACTCGTTGAAAACGGAAACTTTTGAAAACGTGCTCCAGAGTGGAAAGATTTGAATCCGCTCTCCATGCAGCTCCGTGTAAACCCGTATCAGAGAGTTTCAGGATGAAACGCTGACGTCACCGCATGTGCAGTACTCTTTCACATAAAGGCTGCGTGCACATACCAGGAACAACAACAGCTTCGGCCGTCTGCTGAGTAACGTGTGAGCCTCTTACCGTGCTCGGTTTGTTATCCAGACAAAACTATCCAGACAGATTTGTTGTCCAGAAAAGAAACTCCTGCGTCTCTGTGCGTCCACTCACCATTGTTGTTTGTGAAAAGTTTTTCTTCTTCGTTCGTGTGTTGTAGCAGCACTGCCTCTCTGGCTTCATCTGGAATGATTGTCTTTAATTAAACATACTTACAAATTAAAACAAATATGATCCCAGCATTTGAAAATTGGTCTTTCATTAACTTGCGAGTTTTTGGATCAAATACTTAAGTTTTTTATTGTAAATTAGCTTAGCTTGAAAACCATGTTTCTGACATAGATATACATTTAAAAAAAATCAAATCATTATTTGTTTTCATAACTGCAAGACAGTTGAATTATTTTTTTTATAAATTCAAGATGTGTGTCTCTCGAAAATTTTTTAGTAAATAATCAGGTTTAATATATTATTATTTTTTATTTCAATTTAGATTTTTTAAAAAAAATGAATGCTCAACTTTAAATTCAAAATAATGTTTTTCAAAGCATTTTTTAAAATTATAATTTTTTTTAAAGCCAAAGACTTGTTTTTTTTTTTTTTCTGTGTCAAAAGTAAATGGAATTTTTTTTCTGATTATTTTATTTTACCTTTGTGTGTCAGATTTGATTTTTTCCTGTAGATTTTCCACTTTTTAAACATGAAAATAATTATTTTTTTAATTTTCTTTCACTGTATAACTTTTTACACCTTAAAAAAATACAACTTTTGTGACTCCGACATTACGATTAGTTTGGATACTGTTAAGATAATATGCATCCCTGACACTGTAAACCATTCTTCACAAAATCAAATTTATTTTTTTTACTCAAAACCTTGAATTCCTCTCCTACTTAAGGACATTAAAATCAGCTTTTCTGCGAGTTTATGACTCTTCAGACTTAATAAATTGTGTTCTTAGTTTTAAATTTAAGAGTTTTGTCTCAGCTGTCATCAAACTTAATAAAAACTTTTTTTTGTTTTAGATTTAAGAGTTTTGTCTCGGCTTCCATCAAACTTAATAAAACTTTTTTTTTATTTAGGTTTAAGTGTTTTGTCTCAGCTTTCATCAACTTAATTAAAAGTTTTTTTAGTTTTAAATTTAAGTGTTTTGTCCTGGCTTTCATCAAACTTAATACGTTTTTTTTTTATTTTAGATGTAAGTGTTTTGTCTCTGCGTTCGTCTCATGCGTAAATACTCTGTGCAGACTCAGTTTAATGCTCGTCCTTCAGCAGCTCCTCTGCACTTTGACATGCCTCACAGAAGCTGCTGACACGGAGTCTGATTATATTACTCCATGTTTTCAGCACTTTAATATTCCATTCATCAGGACACGCTCGGTGAAGAACATGAGAACATGCGCAGGAGTTACGATGGAGCACAACGAGGTGTTTTGTGACGGCCGGTTATGTGATGAAAAACAAAGAGTGAGACTCAAGGCCGAGTCCTTCAGCAGTGGTGGAAATTCATCTGCAGCTTTTCAGCAGCCCGTAAATATGGAGACGGTTAGTTTGAGTGAGTCTGACTCTTAACTTCCTCTGTCTGTCTCTCTGTCTTTGTCTCAGGTGTCCTGCCTCAGTCACATCGTTGCTAATTATCTGAACTCAGGGAAGGAGGCGAGACGCTGGGGGACGGCCCATGAGAGCATCGTACCTTATCAGGTAAGTTTAGGGAGCAGAAATTAGTCACAAAAACACTTTCATTTGTTAAGCCCTCAGCCCAGAATGATTGAATGTGTATGACTGTGTGAGTGCATACATGAACATACTGTATCTGTGGGTATGTATATCTGTACGTTTGTGTAGAGGTATATATTAGGGATGGGATGAAATATCGTTTGGCAATATATCGCGTTATAGTCCGTGACGAAATGCATTGAGTCTGAAAAAAATTGATCATGAAATAAAGACGTCACGTCTGGTAACAGCGCATGTGACCAGAAGTGACGACAACAAACATTAGCACCAGCTACCTCGCCTCCAAAAAGCCAAACGATGGAGTCTAATGAGGTCGAAATTGAGGACACTCCTCCTGGATACAAGTCATCTGTCTGGCAGTATTTTGGCTTTCTCATTAAAAAAGACAAAGACGGCGAAAACGAGCCTACCGCTCGTTAGCATACACTCGCTCTAACCTCTCTAGGGTTAGAGAGAGTGTTGTTGTTTGTGTTTGGCCCGTTAGGCCTTGTGTTTTCCTGTGTGCAACTCAAACAAAAACAAATAAGTTGTAATAACACAGTATTATTTTTTCTATTTTTCTTTTTTGATATTGTATCGTGACGTATCGTATCGTGACCCGAGCACATCGAGGTGCAGCGTATCGTGAGTTTAAGTGTATCGTCCCATCCCTAGTTATATATATATATATGTATGCATAGAAGTGGCTAGACGTGTGTATGTGTACGTATATAAAATGTATCATTTTGTATGTATGTACTTTTGCATATGCAATTTTGATCATCAGTCAATCAAACTTTATTTGTATAGCATTTTTCAGACAATAATTTGTAGCACAAAGTGCTTCACACGTTATTCTTTAATATTCTCTTTTAATTTTATTTTCCCTTTTTGGGATGTGGGTGGGGGGATGGTATTGTATTGTTTAAAAATCTTGTTTGGTGCTGTTGTTGAACTTGATTTTTGTTCGTGCCTCAGAAGCATCAATAAAAATTGTTTGAACAAAGTGCTTCACATTAGAAAGAAAATAACAATAAATGACATAAAAAGAAGAAAATTGCGTACAAATAAAAGTAAAAGACCCCACCCACCCTGACATTTCACACACAGCAAAATTAATCAAATGCACAAAGACTGAAAAAGGAAATTCTAAACAGAAAACAGAATTGAAAGACTGAGGAAACGCGATCTTTAATTAAACGTGAAGAAATACAGGAGCTAAAACTTACATAATAATTAAAATCATAAGAAATACTATAGGGAAAGGAAGGCAGATAAATTGATTTAATAAAATTTAAATAGATAATAAATTAAAATGAGATTACCTAAAACCAGATGTGTAATAAAAGCAGCTTAAGTATTATGGTTCAAAGAAATGTAGTAAACAGAAAATAAAATTCTAAATAATAAATCTAATCCAAAATATGGAAATAAAACAGATTAAGAGTATTAAAAATTAATTTGATAAATTTGATAGATTAAGTCTTTGTTATTTACTGATTAAGTCTCGCTTTTTCAGAAAGAGATAAAATTAGACTCATATTGTATTTGTATAAATTGGAAACCTAAATAATTGCTTGTTATTGATGGAGAAGGGGTTGGGCTTAAATAAGATTTTACTTCTTATTACTTCTTATTACTACTAATTTATTCATTTATGTTGATAGTTGTGAAGTACAGAAGCAAAGCCTGAGCTTTAATCTCCTGTAACTCTGTATGACCATTTTCTTCAGGCGCACAGTTATTAAGAAATGATAAAATAAAGTGTTACCTCCCTCCACCAGCCTGGTCCACTTCTCTGAATCGATGTATCCAAACACACCTGAATGGTGTAGGTGACATTCAGTGGGATGTGGTGGCTGCTCCTGCTGTCATAACAGTGCAGGTCTCTTTATTTCCTGCATGTTTATCAGTCACGTCAATATGAAGGACACAAACAACTGTTTAAATGAAATATAGATGCCAAATAGGCAAGGACAAACTACCAGTAAGCAAATTTAGGGCCCAATACGCCAGGTGCTGTCTTTAGTAATTCCCATTTTTTCATTGCTATTCCCTTTTATTACGCATGCAGTAGTTTATACAGGGGTGGGCGATATGGCAAAAATATCATATCACGATTTTTTAAGAATAAAATCAGGATCACGATTTTATCACAATTCTTTTTTACTTTGATTTTTGTGGACTAATTTGCATGTTTAACCATTTTTTCCCTATGTTTAACAAATAAAACATGTAAAACCCTAAAAGAAATAAAAGGACAATTAAAGCCAAAGAAACTTTCTGAACAGATTTTAATTTAGGTAGTGCGTTTTTTTTTTTAAATGTGCAATAAATGTAAACATAAAAGGTAATGAACAACATTATCTCTTAAAGTGCAACAATTTAGAACAAATGTCATCTAACTGCAATGTCTATAATCTGAGTGAATAATACAGCTGCTTTAAAACAGATTTTTGTTCAGACATCTTCAAGCTTTTATCTCCTTTTCTTTTTCCGCCATGGCTTCATGCTACATAACCAAACAGGAGATCCCACCATGCACTGCGCTTAATGTGCTACAATTGGTTAGTCGGGTGTGCGTCAAGGTCTCTGTGCCCACACAGACGATCTGACGATCTTTCTGCTTTATGACGATATTAAATCGTTATAATTCTTAACAATTTAATATCGTCATATCGCACACCCCTAGGTTTATACATATATTAGACCACCACAAAATGCAAGCTTTATGTCACAGCTTCTCTAAATTAACAGCATTGTTAAGTTAAGTATATGATTTCTTGATTAAAGATGTCAAATTAAAGTAATTTATTTTCATTCCTGAACAGAAGAATAGTTTTAGTGTTTGATCGTTATGCTTGATTCATTAAAGATTTCTCAGAGAAGCTCGGTGAGGCTCAGATTGGACTGAAAAATGTGAATTCAGTTTAACCGTTGGTCAAATTACATAAATAATTTCAGCTTTGGACAAGTGTTTTAAATATTTCTTTTTTTTGACTGCTGGTCTAATAAGTTTGTGAAACACTGTATATTCTTCATGAAGTTTATCAGATGAAAGAAAAACATTTTTAGAGTAGATTTAAGTGCTTTATTCTCCTTGCTAACAGTGTTTATACCTACACTAAAATGCTGGGTAAACAAACCAATGTGACTCTCAAACAGCTGCTATTTTTGTTTAAACAACAGCTTGATTTCATGTAGCTAAAAATCCCCTTTTAACACATGATGTTTTAGTTATTTGTCTAATTTCAATTTTTCTGAGCGAGCAAAAAGATGTATCATAATAAAGCCATTTTAGTCCACTTGTTAAAGCTCTTTGAGTTTTACATACTTCTTCTCTATCAGTCATCCTGCTGACTTCTGAAGGTGCTTAAAGGAGCTATTTGGTGCAGGTGAGGAGGATTTTTACTGCTGCCAATTCCATCAGTGATGTCTGATATTGGTGAAAAAATAAAAACACAAAATGACCAATTTTCAATATAAAAAGTGATCAGAGGTTGGAGATTTTCCACATGCTATCACAAATCTTGGATTTTTGAAAGTTCAGTTAAAATATTGGCTGTGATGCATTTTTTGTGCAGGATCAGATTTTAATGTTTACTGTCTATTGACTCCTATTATAACAATTTATTTTTGCTATCAAATAAGTGAAATCACTAGGGCTGGGACGATTCATTTGTCCCCGATTCGATTTATTGCAATTTTTTAGGTGCCGATTTGATTTAAATTGCGATTCTACGATATTGCCGATTTTTGCAATCTTTAGTTAGCTTTTTTAACACCAGTGAAAAAGATGAACAATGATGATGCCTACAGACTATATCAGGAAAAATACACATCACATGTGAGTCTGTTTTTAGGATTTATCCAGCAATATATTTTAACCAGCTGTTTATACTCTCTCTTCAAAAGCCTCACTGTAATTTACGGGCCGACCATGAACGCCTCTGCTGCCTTCACTGTGCTTCTTACCCCCGGCTTCTCCCTCGTCTGACCAGAGCTCCACGGTCTTTCTCATTCCCGCTAACACCGTCACTTCTCGCGGTGTTTTGAGCTTCCCTGCATCCCAGACCATGTCCCTTTCTCGGCACTCGCCGGCCATGGAGAGGCGAAGCATCGACCTCGGTATGTGCTGCTCGGGGACTGTAATGGCGTGCGGACCTGCTCCTGCTGTGCGCACACGCGCCGCCAGTTTCTACAGCCACACTCGCGTCCCTGGGTCCGGTGTGTGTTTCAAAGTAAATATACGCCAAAACATTAATAGAAACCTGTCACCTGTCCACTATCTGCTGGTAAAAAGTAGTAACACTATTCAGCATTTTTTTAACAGCTGTGGCCTGTTTTATTCAGCAATGTTGCTTGCCGCAATTTTGCAACTTTAGCGCCTAAAGAGTGTGTGTGTGTGTGGAAGGGGGTATCGATTTTTGAACAAAAAAATCAATTTAAAAATCAGCAGACAAAAAATCGCGATACTAAGGGGGAATCGATTTTTTCTCCCACTCCTAGAAATCTCCAATGAAATTGGCATTTAAAGGGTAAAATTTAATAAAAAAACAAATATGATTCAATATTTTTGATCAGGGCTGACCTCGTTGAATAGATTTGGCAAAAAAAAAAAAACTAACAAAAATATTTATCTATTTTTTTTTCAGCTGCAAAGTTACGTAAGGTAGTGGATTTGTCCTCAGTGTATTATTGAACTATTTAAAATTTTTTAAATAACATTTTCAATATTTTGATTATTTCACTGCCTTTAATAGAGTGATAGTTATGGTCAAATAACTCGTAAATATTACTCCTTGTGGCTTCAAACAGCCACACACAGACCCATGGGTTAATATTTTATTGGAAATTGTCGCATCTTAAGTGTCTGCCAAAGGTTTTTATTTTATACTAAACTGTAAGAAGTCAGTAGTGCAGAAGATGATTTTCTCTGAGATGAACCTTCCTAAAATTGAGTTTTACAGAGTCAAAGATGCAGTTTAAGTTTAGTCTGCACACATCTCCAGATCAAAACCATCATCAAACTGAAGGGATGAATGTGTGGGTTGTTGCCCTTTAATTTCCTCAAACTTTAAGGTCATTCTGTCAGAAAACAGCGTTTCACATCTACTCTTTGGAGACCCTCTGAGACGTTTGATGGCTATGAATCACCTCAGTAAAAGTTGTGTCAGCTGACGTCAGCAGAGAGAATCAGAGGAACAATTACTGAACAATTAGAGAGCATTAGTGTCAGTCACCGCGGATGTTTTAATGTCGCTCTGTGTCACTCTGGAACTGATTTCCTCCTCTGTTATCGCCCATTATCTCCTCACATATCATCATGACGGACGGCGCTCCTGCCAAAACTTTTATGTTTTTGTTTTCATGCTCAACTCTCCGAAAACTTCTTAAACCTTCATAATGGACTGAATTAAAGGTTCAGATCGAGAGAGTAACTTAAATTCACATTTATTGTTTGGATCTCTCTCCAGCAGAGTTCAAAGATGGAGACATGTTTTATTAGAGAAGTTAAATCATGAGGTTGAAACTAAATCATTTTAAAGAAATTCTGCAGGAGAAACAGAAGTAAAAGAGTCATGCACACTGGGTAAATCTTTGATATATTTCTTAATCTTTAACTCTGCAGATGTCACAACTTTCGTTTCCCCTGATTCTCCTTTAGGGACTGGTTGGGGTTTCTAAGTAATGACAAAAAAGTCTCACTTTTAGATATATGCCTGATGGAAATACACACTTTAAGATGAGTTTTATGGCATCAAAATAGGTTATCTATAAATGCTATTCCTTAGCTTCGTGGTCGGGTCTGACAGGGCTGGACTGGCCTGGATACTCAACTTCAGGAACAAGAGAATTAAAGCTAGAGCAAATTTATATTATTCAGACATGTCTTAGAGCACCATCAAATTCATGGTAGTTTTCCAAAATTACCCACCCCAGCTTTGAAAGGTGCTATGAGGAGAATCTATTACCGGCGACATTAAGACTCTGCTACCCATGAGCACTTGGCGACTGTCGTAATGCTGCGTTCCAGTAACCTCGGAACTGGGAGTGACATCATCTCCGACTTATCAGCGTTCCAGTTGAAGTTGGAAAAAAACATGCCGATCTACCAGGCTATTGTTAGCTGTTGTTAGCACGCCCTGTGTTGTTGTATGAAGAATGTGATTATCACTATGGCAGCATTTTTGTAAATATAAGTCTAACAATACTATGTATACAGCTGATCTAGAGCGACACACCCCAGTCAGAAGTGCAAATAAATGGATTATTACAGGAGCTAAATAACTGTTCACACTGGGGGCATCCATCTTCCATTGTCAACTCGAGGGTGGAGAGGTTTCACCGAGTTCCCAGTAGGAAATTCTGACTTCGGAGGACGTTCCAGTTTTAGTTTCCTACTTGGAACCCGGAAATTCCTACTTCTGACTACAACTTGAACGCACCACAAGCCAAAGCGTGTGTTTGTTGTGATGCTAATGAATGCAGCTCGGACCTTCCTCAGAACTCTGCATTGCTTTACAACTTCTTTTTTCAACAACTTACAGGGTGCAAAGCGATGAGGTAATGTATCTCTTTCTAGTTACGTAGCGGTAGTTTTTGATGTGTGACAACAAGCAAGTTTTGGAAAACTTAGTATTGTAGTTTTGTAGCCGGCTATATATGGCTACTTACAGCCCAGTGCTCTAAGACGTGTCTGAATAATATAAATTTGCTCTAGTTTTAATTGTCTTGTTCCTGAAGTTGAGTATCCAGGCCAGTCCAGCCCTGTCCGACCCGACCACGAAGCTAAGGAATAGCATTTATAGATAACCTATTTTGATGCTATAAAACTCATCTTAAAGTGTGTATTTTGATCAGGCATATATCTAAAAGTGAGACTTTTTTGTAATTACTTAGAAACTCCTCACAGTCCCTTTAAAAATGATCATACTGACATCCCTGAAAATATAATTTTTAACAACAAGCACAGTCTGCTGGTTCACACTGATTCTGCACAAATATTGTAGTTTCAGTGGGAAGTAGGAAGTGTTACGTAAAATTTTTATGGTTCCAGATGAAACCACAATATTTCATATCCATACCCCAAGCACATCCTCATTTAAATAAATAAGTGTTTTCAATCAGAAACACTTTGATAAGGTTGATTTCAGTCTTTTTTGGGAACAGTAATCTGAAAAGCATGGTAGTTAAATCTTTCTCATGCAGTAAATTTCTCCCCTTATCAAACCAAGGTTCATTTAAACCAAACGAGGCTCAAATAAACACATTTTTCTGATCCCTCAGCTTCTCTGTGGTGTTGTTAAAACGTGAATTATCTCCGTTCTGCACGGCACAACAAATCCCAGAGCGCACTGGGGCGTCAGCGGGAATTTTTTACAACGATAGGGCGAGGAGCAGCAGAGAGAAGGAAACTTCAAATCTTTTAGATAAATACAACAAAAAAAAAAGATTTAATGCAAAGATGAGATCCTGTGTTTTGTTCACATAACTCCAATTCCAATGAAGTTGGGACGTAGTGTAATGTGTAATTAAAACAGCATACAATGATTTCAAATCTCTATCAACCTATATTCAACTGAGTAAACTGCAAGGACAAGATATTTGATGTTCAGACTGATAAAATTTACAGTTAAATATTCACTTGTTTGATTGCAATGCCTTTAGTTTAAGAAAAGCTGGGACAGTGGCATGTTCTTCACTGTTACATCACTTTTCCTTTTAACAACACTCAACTGTTTGTGAACTGAGGACGCTAACTGTTGAAGCTTTGTAGGTGGAATATTTTTCACATTCTTGCTCGATGTTTGACTTCAGCTGCAACAGTCCTCGGTCTCTATTGTTGTATTTTGAGCTTCATAATTCTCTACATATGGCCCTTTTCCGGCTCTACTCTACTCACCTTGTGCTGCTTTTCCATTAGCCCCAGTCGCCTGCCCAACGGGGTGCAGTGTCGCTGTAAACAGCTGAGCGGCACTGTAGTAGGTACTAAAACTAGCTTGTTTAGGAGGTACCAGGATAGTGGAAACACGCTGCAAATCGAGTAGGGCTGAGTAGAGGAGGGCCAAGGTGTGCTGGTGGAAAAGGGCCAATAGTGTGATGAGCAAGTTTTCCAACCTGAGTGTTACATTTGTTAGTCAACGCTGATATTTTAGGATTAGGGATGTAACGGTTACCGGTAAAATGATAAACCATGGTAATATTTCCCACGGTTATCACTGCCGTTCCCTGTTTTAATTACTGAGTTACCGTGTTTGATCACCACACTGCATCAGTAACTCACGGTGATGCTGCTCCTTAACTGGAAAAGCCTGAAATATGTATCTGCTGCTAAGTAAAGCAGCAGACTGAGCCGCGCATGTGCAGTTTGCAATGTTTGGCCTCTGAGACTGAGAGCGAAAGTTATCCCACAAAGATACTACAGCAGAGATTTTTCAGAACTGTGATTGAATTTTGGATTTTAAAAGGAAGGCAAGGAGAAACTGCAAGAAGAAAGTCAGCCTGTCAAAAACACGAAGCTGTAGCAGAAGAAAAAGACGTGCGTGTGAACTGCTTTAAAGCAGCACTACGGAAGATCTCCGCTTGACCGGATAGGGAACTCAACTACCCATGAGCTCTAGCGCGCGCATACTGCCATAAGGATACAGATCTGCTGGTCGTGTGCATTTGTTTTGTAGGCGAATCACAGAAGCCAGGACTTCGCTCAAAAGTATTCTTCTGTCTTCGGCGGCTGTTTGCAGGATGGGTAGCGACGAGGTAATGTATTTATTTTTGACTAAATGACAATGTTGAAAATCGCTAAGTTCAACTTGGTTTTATTACCATGAAGTCGCCCCCGTCCTGTTGAAACGATAAAGTGAATAAAAGTAAAGACAACGACGAGCTGGTGATATCACACACTTGAAATAGGTCTAAACCAAACTACATACTGGTACGTTCTGGATTTGTTGTGCTGTACTTTTTTCCTGTCAAGTTTTTTTGAGGAACTTCGTCATAAATTAGTATATTTTTCATTACAATTAGTTAATTTCATTGAACTCCATTGTAAAGTGGTGGACCATCACAATGAATATCGAAGGATTATATTATGTTTGAAAAGCTACGTAGTGTTGGTTTAACTCCTCGAGTGACTTAGCTGGAGAGAGAGAAAAGATTCAGTGAGCCATACCTGAGTGAATTATAGGTGGTTTATTAGTATTCTCTGTCTAAATAATGTATAATCTTGTAAATCGCATTCGTATCATTCTGGAGTGTGTTTTTTTGCAGTTCTTTTGTGGTTTATTTTGTAATTGATCATCTTTTTCCGTCATAGGTTGTGTTGTATGGATTTTATCAATCATAATTTGGAATATTATGTATCAGAGGCTGAGATCTGCAGGGAGAAGGGAGACCGGAGGAGAGTCATGAAAGGGGACTAACTGGACAGGATTTCCCTCTGGGACTATCGTTAGTAAAAAAGGCCTGGACATGGTGTAGCATTATGAGCTGTAACATGGACTCTAATGCTGCAGGCAAACTAAAATGTGTGACTGTATGAAAAATAGGTTAAATTTATTTTTGGTCATCTCAAAACTTTGAACATGTTCATTAAGAATTGCTCATAAAGAGAAACCTGTTCTAAGTCCAAATCAAGTTTTCTCTTTTCTTGTAATCACACACAGTTTAAACATTAACTACACAACAATGACAAATACTTGCTAGAATTGTTTACTTTTATTTCTCTTGAAAAAAGTTTTAACAAATTTACTTATAGAACATTTCCTGACACAGTTATTGACAAACAGACAAAAAGAACTGTTAAATTATAATACTGAAGGGGTTAAATGATTTTAAGACTGTGTTAAAGTACATTTTGAACATTTTGAGCACACTGCAACAATACAGTGATAATAATGATAACCGTGATAATTTTGGTCACAATAATCGTGATATGAAATTTTCATTCTGTTACATCCCTAGTTAGGATATATCTTATTTTTTTTGAATAGTATAATCTATGGATTGTTTTGAATTGAATTGGCTTATGCCTTACATTAATCGGTTCAAGCTTTTTCAGAACATGATGCCGGCATCAAAATCAAAATGAGTAAATATTTGCAAAACAACAAAAAAAGTTGAATATAGTTCCAAAAGCACTGTAAATCATTGTATTCGGTTTTAATCAAGTTTAAAAGTGTCCCAACTTCATTAGAATAGGTTTGTATTTGATTAGAATTCATCCGACAGATGAATAGGGTCATCTTTAATTTTAGATAAATACATGTTCTTCCCGATTATTAAACATATTTAGCAGAGTCAGTTTGATAAACTGTCATTGTGAGGATCATCATCTGTAAACAAAGAGCTGTTTGAGTCCTGGTCTGCTTCTCATCACCGAGCTCCTGAGGGACTGATGTTACTCAGTTTTTGTGGAGGTTCACGACTCACATCCAACCATCACATGATGTTCCCCTCCATCTGCTCGGCGTGATCACGGCGGCAGCGGCTCGATTCCTGCGGTCGGCGTCTCTCACCAGCCGGAGCGTTATTGTCCGCCGCTCGGATCTAATCCTCGTGTGAACCGCCTTACCCACAATGCCGAGCTCTCTCCCCCGGGCCCTGCAGATGAAAGCGGTGGAGACGGGTCCTTTGGAGATCATGACAGTCGAAACAACAGAATTATTGGTGTTTGTGGTCGAGGCTTTAAAAGGGGAGCTATCAGAGCAGATCTCTGAGACGGTTTAATTTATAATCCACAAACTGAGACATCTGCAGAGTCAGAGAGGAGACGTGGAGGGTCACTGCAGTCAGAAGAACGAGGACACAGAGATGATAGAAAGCTCAAATCATGACACTTTAATGATTTCACAGAGAAGGCAGATCTGGGGCAACAGACTCACTGATTTAGAGGCACATGTGAATATTCTACAACCAACTTGGTGTCTAAAGATAATCTTTTAAGACCTACTTAAAAGCACTTCCCTGGTGGTTTGTGCATGTGCCCTGTGGTTTAGTTTATATGTATTTCTTTCAAAAGTTACATGAAGTGGTAATCTTAGTCCAATAATTGATAACGTAGCATAATACGGTAAAAAAAAGAGTCATGACGAGCACACAGGATTGTTAAGTGTTGCTGAAGAGTTTATCTGATGACTGTAGGCTGAGGCAGGCTAACACGACCAATTGACTCCCAGTGTTTGAGCTGAGCTAACTAGCTGTGGGCGAGCTTTGCCCATCTCTTCCTTTCTACCGCGGCACAGTTGAAAGAATGGTGTCTATCTGCTTGTGATGGACTCTGGAGTGAGTGCTCAGCTTAGGGCTGAAAGATATATCGTTATCGTATCTATATCAAGGTATGAGCATTCAAGATATTAATATCGAAAGCGAAAAAGATATATACGAAATAGATTTCATAGTTGAGAATGGTTGACAGCTCCATCGAGGAATCGATATCATTAATTTTTTTGCTAATCAATCACCTACTGCACAACCTTAAGTGAGTTGACACACCAGCATTTTGCAGAAGCAGTTATCTATGCTGTGACATGTGTTTGACATTGTTGACACTGAAAATCAACCAACATTTGCCCACACGGAAAATCGATAAGAGAATTGTTACAGAATTGGATCCACTAGCAGGATCGTTAACAGCACTGGTATTGATAAAATCTTATCAGTTCCCTTCCCGATAGATATCTCCCGCGCTCACCCTGCATGTACAGCTCTGGAAGTCACAGTAAAGTTCATTTTTATGATTGCCCTTGAATGCACCGCTTGAAGCACATGCACAGTAGTGATAATCTGGGTCTGCCGTGATGTCAAGGGAAGAGTTAATAAACAGTATCATCACTGTCCGGCAACGGAGCTCCAAAGTTTGGGAGCATTTTACCAAAACAAAAGACAGGAATGTGCAATGAAAAAACTACAAGGCTGAACTTTCCTTCTATGGCGGCATGACTGTGATGCATAAGCATCTAAAAAGGAAGCACGTCGTGGCTGATTCAGTTTCTGGATGACCTAGGAACCAGAAAGCGTGAGGGAGCAGGCTGAGTGCAGACTAAGACAACAGTTATTGCGTTGCCAAGTCAGCTCATTAAAAGTGACTTTGGGCTCTTCTGCTTGTGTGAATCCCACATGATTATCACCCAGCTGCCACTACAAAGCAGACATGAGTGTGGTTGTTACTTTGTCCTTTCCTCACCCCGTTTCCTGGTTATCACGCCCCAAACACAATCAAGCATGTGGTACATGCACAACCACGCAGGCGCCATAGTTGCCAGGTCTGCTC
The DNA here is from genome assembly GCA_036419115.1 of Scarus forsteni. Taxonomy (NCBI): domain Eukaryota; kingdom Metazoa; phylum Chordata; class Actinopteri; order Labriformes; family Labridae; genus Scarus; species Scarus forsteni. The sequence goes on along the minus strand of JAZDUH010000262.1, from coordinate 672,255 downwards.
ATTATAAGCGATTTGGACCACCAGCTGCATACTGGTGCTGTACACTGCAGTTGATGCATGATGTGACTGGTCGACCTATTGCAAAAATAGTCGTTTGTTGCAGCCCTAGCAGTTATATTGTGTCGTATTTATATCGAGATATCTGGCATGAATATCGAGATATGAAATTTGTCAATATCGTTCAGCCCTTGTTCAGTTTGTCCTGAAGCACAAGGGGCTGGATGGTGTTTTAATAGGTGGTGTTTTAGTTGATACTTCCTGATTTTTTTTGGCCGCTAGGGGATGACTCATAAAAATTGTGAATCCCATTTTGGATGGTTTTGTCTCTTACTCATCAGATTTTATTTTCATTCTGAATCTGGGGTCTTCTCTGAAGAACATGGTCCATGATGGAGTTTTGTTGTAAAGTTCTGATTGATAATCACCCGTTATAGTCCTGATTTTGGTCTCCAACACCTTCACTATGGGCATGTCTTCATATCTGGCCGCTGCAGTCTCCACTTTGTTTAACAGGAAGTCTTTAACTGTGACCATCTGCAGCTCGGGGCTCAAAAGGACAGGAACTGTGACACATGAGTAGATCTAAAACACCAGCGCAGTTGCATTTCTATAAACGTTTCCTTTTGTCCGCTTGGCACTTCTGACAGTTTTGTTTGGGGTTGCTGTGGTTTGGGTGTGACCTGCGGCCAGCAGGGGGCAGACGTCACCCCGCTGCACCGCCTGTCGTCCCCCCTGGACCATTTGGGGTTTTGAGGTTGAACGTCCCGCCGTAGTCCCTCGGCGGACTGCGATACCCACAACTCCCTGAGGCTGGGGATGAAAGCGGGGCAGAGCGCAGACTGTGGTGTGACTAAAGGGTTCGTGGTGTGAACACTCACACGGAGCTGTGGGCTGTGGTCCCTGCTCAGCGTGAGCGAGAGACGGCAGTTTCACCTCCTTTCATGTGGGGAGGAGGTTTTATTACAGCGAGTGTTGGAGAGAGGAAGAGGAGCACAATCAGCAACATCTGAATAACATTTCATCTGACGGATTACAGATAAACTCTTCTGTAGAATTTAAGGGAAAAAGGAAATAAGGGAGTAAGTTTGGTGTACTGATTCAGTGATTCCCAAGCTGGGGTACACAAAATAACATGGGGTTATGTGAATACCTGTCCAGTTCAACATGTTGTTTCAGTAGTTAAAGTTCAAACTGGAAAATGTTTGTATTGTATTGTATTCACGTAATCATAATATATGTCATAATAAAGTGAGTACACCGTATCAAAAGCAATAAACTTTAATTTCTTAAGAGTATTTAAAGAGACTGTGAGGAGTTTCAAAGTAATTACAATAAAGTCTCACTTTTAGGTATATGCCTGATTGAACTGCACACTTGAGATGAGTTTTATAGCATCTAAATAGGTTATCTATAAATGCTGTTCTTTAGCCTTCCGTTCGGGTCGGACAGGGCTGGACTGGCCTGGATACTCAACTTCAGGAACAAGACAATTAAAACTAGAGCAAATTTATATTATTTTATTATTTATATTACACGTCTTAGAGCACTGGGCTGTAAGTAGCGATACATAGCTGGCTACAAAACTACGATACTAAGTTTTCCAAAATTTCCTTGTTGTCACGAATCAAAAACTACCACTACGTAACTAGAAAGAGATACATTACCTCGTCGCTTTGCATCCTGTAAGTTGTTGAAAAAACAAAGTTGTAAAGCAATGCAGAGCTCTGATTAAGATCCTTATTGTTTTCATTAGCCTCAAAACAAGTGCATGCTGTGGATTGTAAATGTCTGTGGTGCGTTCCAGTTGTAGTCAGAAGTAGGAATTTTGAGCTCCAAGTAGGAAACTGCAACTGGAACGTCCCTCAAAGTCAGAATTTCCTCCAGGCAACGTGGTGAAACCTCGCCATCCCCCGAGTTGACAATGGAAGATGGATGCCCTCAGTGTGAACAGCTATTTAGCTCCTGTAATAATCAATTTATTTGCACTTCTGACTGGGGTGTGTTGCTCTAGATCAGCTGTATACATAGTATTGTTAGACTTATATTTACAAAAATGCTGCCATAGTGATAATCACATTCTTCATGTGATATTTGTGAACAACAACGCAGGGTGTGCTAACAACAGCTAACAATAGCCTGGTAGATCGGCATGTTTTTTCTGACTTTAACTGGAACGCAGATAAGTCGGAGATGATGTCACTCCCAGTTCTGAGGTTACTGGAACGCAGCATTACGACAGTCGCCGCGTGTGCTCATGGGTAGCAGAGTTTTTTACGTTGCCGGTAATAGATTCTCCTCATAGCACCTTTAACTGTAATTGGAAGGTTAAGAGCTTTTAAATAAAACAAATTAAACAAACAATATAATAAATTTAACAAACAAAAAAAGAAAAAAAACCCAATCAAAATGAAATGGACTCATGTAAATGCAGAGTCGCTGTCGAGCCGCTGCTGTCCACTTAGCATAATATATTGAGTAATGTCCGAGTCACAGCCAACCGAGTCAAAGTTGGCTTTAGGTTGGCTACGATTAGCTGTGGTTAGCAGAGGACTACATCAGCTAGACATGGAGTTCAAATAGCTTCAGCTGTACTCTTTACTAACAGGTAGCAGGTGGCTAAACTGTTAGCAGCATTCAACTTACCAGTAGAGAAGAGTGGCCAGCCCCGAATCAAACTTCAGACCCAGGCTATGCGGAAGTTCTCCCCTTTTCTGGAATGTTCTGCCGATAAAAACACGACTTTTGCTCCTTTTTTGGTCAGCCTCTCTTTTATATTCGTTCTTTTGTAATTCTGTCTTCCTTTTTTTGGGTTGTTTAGCCGTGTAGGCAGTTGTAACCAATGCTGGAATAGTGATTTTACCTGGTGCACCGTCCGCCATTGCTGCTTGAACAGCGCACCTTTGATTGGTTGATGCACATCGTCCCGATACTGACTCTTTAGAGGCTGAACACAGAGCCATAGTGAGGTGCAGAAACCTATTGCTTGTTCTAGACCACTTCACTTACATTATGCTTGGAGAATTTTATAAAATTTTTACTCAATTATACTAAAACAATGCTGCCTACCGCAGCTTTAACTCTCAGAATTACCACCATGTTTGCAGTTGACTTCCAACACAACAGGTAGGTACATACAGCGTGAGGTCATTTGCACCCTCTAGTAATTTCCTTCATGAGTCACTATGAAAATGTTTATTTAAAAAAACTTAATAAAACAGTATGAATGTGTCACTGTGGACATTTAGAAACAGAGAGCATCCTGTCGTTGTTACAAATTCAAATTAAAAACATCTTGATGACTCTGATTGTTTTGTTCTTGTCTTCTGTTAAAGTTTGTCGAGAGTTCTTGAGTCCGTCTGAAGTCTCTCTTCTCTCCGTCTCGTCTCTTCCAGGGTTTTAAAACCAAAGACGGACACATCGTTGTGGCAGCGGGCAACGACAAACAGTTTGTTGGAGTTTGTCAGGTGAGTCCACACGACTCCAGAGCGGAGGGGAACAGAAGATTTATATAAAGTATGTAAATTTGTTATTGTTGTTTGTTGTTGTGTTTGCAGGTCTTGGAGCTGAAGGAACTCACAAACGAGTCAAAGTACAAAACCAACAAACTGAGGGTCCAAAACCGTAAAGAGCTGCTGGAAATACTCTCACAGAGGTACACGCATACAGGATTCTGATTTTTGTTATGATAGTAGAAAAATTTCTTTAACATAACTGTGTTTTAAAACCACAGCAACAAAATGGGAGTCTGAAACACCCTCTCTCATTGTTACTCATCAAATACTGCAGACTAAATCCTGCATGCTGCTAGAACAAAAAAATATACTAAAACTAACATAATTAATTCATTAATTAAAAGCAGAATATGATAAAAAACCTTACTAATAATGTATTTCAGAGTGGAAAACCCTTTTTCTTAAAAGCAGGAAAAAGCCAGGATTGATGCTCACTCTCCAAAACACAAACAGGTGATACTCGATGATGAGTTATGCAACACAGAAGTCAGAAGCATTTTGCTTAACATTTTTTATAGGTTCTCCTTTTATTTATCTTGATTTTAATATATTTTTAATGGCGTTAATTTTCATTGTTTTTATCTTATCCTGAAGTGCAATACATATAACATGGATATAATAACAATAATAAAAATAATAATAATAATAGTAATAATAACAATAATGATGATGATAATAAAAATAAGGATAATAATAATAGTAAAAATAATAATAATTATTGTTATTATTGTTATTATTTTTGAATTGCTGCTCCCAGCCTCTAGAATAAGCTCCCACTGAAAAGCGTCTAATTTCTGACCTGAGCTTTATTATTAATTATTAGACTGAAAGTCACACTTTTACTTTATTTTACTTTATTTAATTGCTCTTCATGCTTTTATTACTTTTAATAGTTTTTATTTATTACTTTTTACTTACTACCTGTTGTAAAGCACTTTGGCTCACAGAAAGGGTTTTTTTTTTTTTTTTTTTTAATGTATATTTTTTGGGCATTTTGTGCCTTTATTGATAGGAGAGAGACAGTGGATAGGCTTGTGAAAGGGGGAGAGAGAGTAGGGGAAGACACTCTGCAAACTGGTCACAGGCGGGATTCGAACCTGGACCGGCAGAAGCAAGTACATGGGGTGCTAACCACTACACCAAACCAGCACCCCTCAGAAAGGGTTTTTGTAAAGGGCTGTATAAATAAAGATAATTTTCATACACTTTTACAAAAGGCAGCAGTTTTGGAGATAGGAGGTTTGTACCTGTACAGCAGTGTTATTTGTCCGCACCAAGGTGGTCGTGCAGAGTACACCAGACTAAAGTTTTGCCTAATTTAAGAGCGATACCTGCCCCGTGATGCAGCAGCCCCAAGCAAACATCAATAGTCGATGATAGAAACAGTCGATAGTTGCACCCCAGACAGTGATTCTGAATCCATGTGAACACAATATTTTGATGTTTCCTTTGTTACTGACTTTTGTTTGTATCTCAGACTTCTGCAGGAGAAGACATCTGATTGGCTGAGGCGGTTCGAAGGCTCAGGTGTTCCTGTTGGACCAATCAACACCATCCAGGAGGTGTGCTCTGATCCACAGGTCAGTCAGCCAGCATCTGCATATGCACACAGTCGGGCTGTGCAATCTCTAAATTCCTCACATAATATTAACAAAGACACAGAGGTGATGATGATGTGAGTCCTCTGATTGGCTCTGGACAGTGATGATGCTTCCTCACCTGCAGTAGATTTAAATAACCGCCTTTTAGCGCAATACAGCTCTTACTAAGGCCCATGGTAACAATGTTGTTGCCATAAAAACACTGATTCTGCAGTCTGACATTATAACCTCTCACCAGTGTGCACAATGCATTATGGGAAAAGAATACACAAGCTAGAGAGCTCTGATATATGCCAGATATATGATATCGTCATGTTGATAGCTACACTCTGATTGGTTGTGAAGTCATTGCTGCAAGTACTGTAAGACTGTCAGCGGGTGTCGTCCGTGAGAGACTAATTGTACAATAGTAAAAATATTGTCGAAGTTACGAGTATTTTAAAGAAAGGTGACTGAGGCAGTGGGCAACAGAGAAGCTGGTAGGAAATTTGGTGTGAGTGAAGCTAACATTCATGGTTGGAGGAAAGAGAAAGCAGAGAGAAAGCAGAGATAATGAAGAACAGAGCAAAATCTAAAGCTTTTGGGCGTTTGAGAGAGTAAGGTTTGGGCAAAATCTGGGTGTATATTATATTTGAGCACAGAGTTTTTCCTGAAAAAGCCTGAAAAATGTGGTGCGTGTTATAATTGATAAATTACGGTACTTGATATGCTAATCTTAGTCTGAAAATAGATAACATAGCATAGCGTCGTAAATAAAAACAGGTCACTACAAGCACACGGGACCACTTAGAGTTGCTGAAGAGTTTATCTGATGACTGTAGGCAAAGGCTGGCTAATGCTACCCATTGACATCCAGTGTTTATGCTAAGCTAATTAGCAGTGTATAAGCTCTGCCCCTCTTTCTTGTCGCTGCACACACAGGCTAAAGACTGGAGTCTTTCTGCTTGTCGTGGACTCGGGAGTAAGGGAAGACATGAAAACAAAAAATGTTGGCATATCCCTTTAAAGAGAGGGTCTCACCTTAACATGTATATATGTATATATATATATGTATATATGTGTATATATATTATATATGTATATATATATGTATATGTGTGTATATATACATGTATATACATAAGGGCTGCAGTGTGTGAATGATTAAACCAAACAGCTGTGTGTGCTCTAAACAATGCACCTGCTCCGAGTGTTTATATGTGTGTGTGTGTGTGTGTGTCTGCTGGCGGCTCGTCAAACTGTCCCTCCATATGTATTAAAAACACATTAGTCACCGCTCACATGTTACACAACTCGGCATGTTACAATAACACACTGCCGCAGGCCTCAAGTGTGAGTGTGTGTGCGGGAACAAAGCAACAGGACATATGGCCTGTGTGTGTTTGTGTGTGTTTGTGTAGAAATCGGATGAATCACTGCGCTCCTCTCTCTAAAATAAAAAACAAACACTCTGATCAGCCAGAGTTAGCGAGCGTGCTATCAGCCTCCTGTCCAATCAGATGCCAGGATCAGGCAGCCCTCTGCAGGCTTCATCTTTAGCCACGCCCCCTCTCTTTGTTGTTATCACTGGTTGGTTGTGTTTTTCTTGCACATGCTCTGTTTGACAGTCCTGTAGACCTGAAATGTAAGGCCACAGGGCATCTGTACAGTCTTCTTAAAGGGATAGTTCAGGTTTTTTGAAGTGGTGTTGCAAGAGGTTAATGGCACTAACAAATATGAGTCCCGATGAAGGAACTTGCAAGGTTTTGCCCCTACAGAAGATATGTGGGGGCGAACATCAGTCAATATACAGCAGTACATGTGGCCACCACAAGCCTCACAATAAACCCCCTTATAGGCTTCTAAGGTCCTGTATATGTTAGAGGTGTGAAAAAATATCAATACAGCAATGCATTGCAATATTTTGACCTTCAATATAATATCGATAATTCAAATCTTAATATAGATTTTTTAGTAAAAATAAAAACTTATATTTTGTCAGAGTTGGAAATAAAATACAACTTAAGAATACGTATGCACGGGTTTTTTCATGTAGTCTATACAGTTCAGACAGTGACGAGAGAAATATGTGACTTTTTTTTACTTACTTACTAACTCAAAGTACTTTATTCCCCACGTGTTCAATTACAGATAGGGTTGGTCATCCAATTTAGATCCACTTTTTGTAATACTGGTTAAAATTGATCTTTACGAGTCGATGGCAATCAATTCATAATGTGCTCTTAAAAAAGAATCCCCTTTACAAGCCTATGCTCTGTTTTTATCACTCCAGTCAATGAACATACAAGGTACAAGGAAGCTTTTTTATTAGTGTGCAACAAATTTTAAATAATTAAAATGTTAGTCCAAAACAAACGCAAAACAAAAACAGAAAAAAGGCACGAAATGCCCAAAAAATATTATAAAACCCCCCAGAAGGAATCAGAGTTTTCAGGGAAAATGGTTACACATGTTGCATGCTCAGTAGTCGTTCAGACGAAAAGTTGTACGCACACCTACAAACAACAACAACAACGGCCGACTACTGAGCAACATGTTTACTGCTTACTGTGCTTGGTTTGTTGTCCAGAAAAAAAAACCTTGTCTTCCTCTGTCCATTGCTGTTTGTGAAAAGTTTCTCTTTACTGGAAAGTGTTAATGTGCAGACATGTGTTGTAACTGCTGTTTCACTACAAACCTACAATGCCACCTACTGGCCTGGCATGCACACTACAGCGCTTTCAGTCATTCTCGCGGATTCGTGTAAACGCAGAGCACTTTTGAAAATGCAAAGAAAAAACCTTTCAGTTTCTGGAGACAACACTGTTGTGTAAACGGGGCGTAAAAGTCTCAGCGGACCGCGGCTCAGTAAAACTTATATCAGCACCTGCTTCTGTTTTAGCCCAGTTTTTCTGCTTTGTGTCCCTTTTTAAAATGCGCCACAAAATGACGTGCTGCTGCTGGATTAAACTTACATCTGCACCTGCTTCTGCTTCTGTTTTAGCCCAGTTTTGGCTTTGTGCCCCTTATTAAAATGCGCCAGAACATGACGCGCTGCAGCCACAGCGGGAGTGTGCCCGGCGCACCTCCAAATGCCCTGCATCTTAAACCATTCATGGGACTCCTTAAGTGTTTCCATACAGAGTTCCATATTAGCCACGTTGTTCACTAAAACAGACACTTTTTTTTCTGCTCGACCTTTGAGGCATCGGCAAGTTCATATAATCCGCAGTGATGTTTCTTCCCGTGTCCGCCTCTCCTTTTTTACCTCTCTCAAGCAGAAGACTCTTTGCTTTCCAGTCTTCATCAATGAAATGGGCAGTCACTGTCATGTAGGACTCCATTTGAAGAGACGTCCACATCTGTTATCTTTATCTATTAACTCAGAAACTTTCTCTTTTTTACTCCCTCGTATTTTGCCGTGAGCGCGTGCGTAATTGTCTGGCACGCCGGCACTGAATATCCAGGTTTCAATGTTTTTCTTGGCCTTCCACGACACCAATGGGCCTCATACCCTCAGAAATAAATTGTCAATTCCTTCTGTGATGTTGTTTTTGCATTTGGGTGTTTATATGAGGCATAAAATCCAGCTCGGACTGGGTGAGGGATGCAGCCGCTGCAGCGCGGGCAGCGGGCAGAGCGCATGCAGTTATTAAACAAATACACGATTATTAGACTAGAATATTGAAATGTTCTTGAATAAAAATATTGAAATGAACGATAAATACATTGAAATGGTGTTCTAAGACATGATGGGGGTGCTCAGAAAATAACCCCTTTCCACTTGATACGTTTCTTCTGATGAAATGAACTGAAGGGGAGGGGGGGAAATGACACATTTGGTCGACCAATCAGAATTTTGGTCGACTGAGCACGCATCGACCAATTAGTCGACCAGTCGACTTGGACTTAACAGCCCTAATTGTAATGAAGTTTAAAATAATGGGCACTTTTTTCAGAGTTTCACATCTTTTCACTACAGCGGATATCATGCATTGATGGTATAAACATCAATTTAGTTGAACTAAATAGAAATTCACATCCTTGACAAACATGAAGAGTAAATAAAAGAAGACACAAAAACTGAAGTATATGTACTTTTGCTGTTTAATCAAGCCATTTTCTTGTGAATTACACCAACGTTTAAAATAAAAAAGAGTAAAATTATGTGAAATCTGAATACAAGCATCATAATTTGTCAACTACTTGGAATTTATGAAGCAAAACCTTGATATGATAAAAATGTGCAAAGAAAAGATTTTTATGAAACTTAAGACAAGGGTTTGGAAATTTATCACCTGGTGGTTGGACACGGTACTGCAACCTAAAGGATGTTAAATTTATCCCAAATATCTGTCTACTGTAGTGGACACCATGCATGAAAGAGTTAACCTGCGAAGCTTGTGCCTCTGAATGTTTTTAAATCTTCAGTGAAAACTTTGGAATAGAAACTTTCTGAATGTCACTGTTTTAAATGTTGTTTCCTAAACTTCATTTATCCTGTGTGAGTCTGAATTTGATGAAACTGTGTATCGCTGCTATTCTAAGCCGGGCCTCCCGTGAAAGAGAGATCTGCTTATCTCAGTGGGACAAACCTGGTTAAATAAAGGTTAAGAAATAAATTAAAAGGTTAAATAAATAAATAAAAAAGTCTTTAAATTCAGCAGCCAGTTATTGTATTGTTAAAAGCTGATTTACTGCTCTGTGAGGCTCTGACCTGCACAGCCTCTATTTTCCCTCTAATATATCTACATAGATCCATCTTACAGCCATCTATATTTCTCCTGGATTCATGCATTTTAGTTTTCAAACATGTCGTCTAACATGTGACTCCGGCCCGTCCCCTCGGTCTGCTCCCTCTGGGTCTTCAGTTTTTTTTTCTTTGAATGTGTTTTTGCCGACAGCAGCTCCCGTCACCACCTGGCACCGCACTGTCATATAAAAGCTCTGACTCAGAGTGTGTGTCTGTGTGTGAGACAGACCAGCCCATCTGCCTCTGCGATCGTGCCACACTAACTTGTTTTCAAATAAGTTTGGACGCTCTCACCCCCCTGCTGTGAAACACCTGTAAGAGCTCAAAGACGTTTCCTCAGCAGAGGTACGGCGAACAAATGTTTATAGATCTTTAAAAGGTCTTAACCAAGTTTTTCTTTTTTAATTATTCAAACACCGATGCCAGTGAAGTTAGGATGTTAGTAAGCATCTTTTTAGACCTAAATCAACATAATACACAGAGACAGATATTTAAGTTCAATCTGATAAACTTTATGACTTTATTGCAAATATTCAGAGTGTTAAACTATATTGCCAAAAGTGTTCGCTCACCCATCCAAATAATCAGAATCAGGTGTTTTACAGTCACTTCCATGTCCACAGGTGTATAAAATCATCACCTAGGCATGCAGACTGCTTTTACAAACATTAGTGAAAGAATGGGTCGCTCTCAGGAGCTCAGTGAATTCCAGCATGGGACTGTGATAGGATGCCACCCAGGGCTCCAGAGTGCAACCATTTTGGGCGCACATGCACCCAAAAGTTGTGACAGTGCACCAAACATTTTTTCTTGGGCACACTGGTGCACCAAGAAAAAATGTTTGGCGCACTCTTAAAAATTTAAGTTGACAAAAGTCACTGCAGTAGTGGAAAAATTCACCGAAAATGGACAAAGCATAGCACCTGCTCCTCTCTGCGTTGCATCTTCAAAGGCTGCAGGCTGTAGACCCGCCCAAACAAATTCACACACACGCACATACGCACACACACACAGCCCTCAGTAATCAAACAATCAGCTGTTAGTATGCAAATGAGCAAAGGTGGAGCCTGACTGTAGTGTCAGGTTTCAGCACGGAGCATTAACTCTGAAGAAGCTTCGTGACTGTCAGATAAATAATGAATACCAACAAAAACAAGTAAAACAAAGTTAATAAATGCAAGTATTTACTCATCCACATTATATATATATAAGTTATGGAGAGTGATAAAATGGTGACTTGTGGTGTTAAAGGTGACACTATGAAAAATTTCGGTGCACCTATTTTTTTTTTTTAAAGTTATTTTTTCGGGCTTTTGTGGCCTTTATTGATAGGACAGCTGGAGATTGACAGGAAATCGGGTGAAGAGAGGGGGGTAGACATGCAGCAAAGGGCTGTGGCCGGGATTTGAACCTACTGCCGCTGCTGGGGTTCGGAAGTCCCCGTACATGGGCGGCCGCTCTACCAACTGAGCTAATGTCCGCCCCGGTGCACCTATTTTTTGTGCTGGTGCAACCAATGCAAAAAGTTAGTCTGGAGCCCTGCCACCAGTGCAACAACACAGCTGGATTATAAGAACGTGGAAGTGTTTGGGAACGACAGCAACTCAGCCACCAAGTGGTAGGCCACGTATACTGACGGAGAGGGGTCAGCGGTTGCTGAGGCGCATAGTGAGAAGAGGTCGCCAACTTTCTGCAGAGTCAATCACTACAGACCTCCAAACTTCATGCGTCCTCCAGATTAGCTCAAGAACAGTGCAGAGAGCTTCATGGATGGGTTTCCATGGCCGAGCAGCTGCATCCAAGCCTCACATCACCAAGTGCAATGCAAAGCGTGGATGCAGTGGTGTAAAGCATGCCGCCACTTGACTCTAGAGCAGTGGAGACGCGTTCTCTGGAGTGACCAATCACGCTTCTCCATCTGACAATCTGATGGACCAGTCTGGGTTTGGAGGTTGCCAGGAGAACGACACTTGTGGGACTGCATTGTGCCAAGTGTAAAGTTTGGTGGAGGGGGGATTATGGTGTGGGGGTGTTTTTCAGGAGCTGGGCTTGGCCCCTTAGTTCCAGTCAAAGGAACTCTGAATGCTTCAGCACACCAAGACATTTTGGACAATTCCATGCTCCCAACTTTGTGGGAACAGTTTGGAGCTGGCCCCTTCCTCTTCCAACATGACTGTGCACAAGTGCACAAAGCAGGTCCATAAACACATGGATGACAGAGTCTGGTGTGGATGAACTTGACTGGCCTGCACAGAGTCCTGACCTCAACCCGACAGAACCCTTTTGGGATGAATTAGAGCGGAGACTGAGAGCCATTCCTTCTAGTCCAACATCAGTGTGTGACCTCACAAATGCTCTTCTGGAAGATTGGTCAAAAATTCCCATAAACACTCCTAAACCTTGTGGACAGCCTTCCCAGAAGAGTTGAAGCTGTTATAGCTGCAAAGGGTGGACCGACATCATATTGAACCCTATGGGTTAAGAATGGGATGTCACTTAAGTTCATATGCGAGCCAGGGCAGGTGGGCGAATCCTTTTGGCAATATAGTGTTATTTCATTGACTCTGTGATTAGCTAGCAACCAGTCCAGGATGTGCCCTTTTTATGACTCCAGCCCCCACACAACACCATCAGGGATAAGTGGGATGGATGATGGATGTTACCACAAACTGCAGCTCTTGTTTATTCCTGAGCTTTTCTGTCGTCTTGTTCCTTTGTAACGCGTCCAAACATCACTTCCCTTTCCTCTGGCCTCCGGCTCACTTCTGCTCCTACAGGTTACTTACACACTCAGATTTACTCATCTGAACCTCTCACCTTACCTTTACATTATGCCTTCCCCGCCTCAGCCTTCTCTGAGAGCCTCGCCTCTCTCAGGAGATACCAACCTTGTTTTTACGACTGCTCGTCCCCTAGCTGCGTATCCATCATGTCATCCATGCAGCAGCGCGGCCCTGCAGAAATATCCTGCTAAATATGGCTTTAATATTGAGAATAGAGGAGCTGTGTTTGATTTATCCCATCTGAAACCTAAACAGGCTCTGCAGCGGATACCTAATATGTAAGATCAGATAAATCAGCCTCTCTTTAGGCCCCAACCACCCACTGCTGCCATCACCAGAGTCTCACACTGTATTTAGTAAACCAGGGGGAACATTTATACAGCCCTGAACGAGAGGCTGGTTATGAAACACTAAACTCTGTTTAACTCTGCTTAGGTTTTTCCATCAGCTGTAGAAACAGGAACTCAGAGATCACCAGCATGTGCAGAATGAAGGCTGGGTGCTTCAGATAAGGAACTGCAAAATGTGTCACTTCTAGGCCTGTCATGATAATCAATAAATCAATTAACCGCATGATAAATAAAAACGTCCTTGGTAAGTTTTCCAGCCTTGATAAGTTGACACGTGCATGCATGTTTGTTTCCCTGCTCTCTTTCTACCAAAAAGGCTGGATGAGAAGATGGGTCACTCTGTGCAACTTTCTCAACACCTGGGTGCGTTGGTTCTATAGCGGATTTAGTGAATTTATAGTGGAATGAGCATTTGTCATTCATTCAATCTTTGAGGGGGAGGCGGGGCCGCTCGCGTGTACACACAGAGCTGACGTAAGCGTCCCGAGGAGTAACAAGGAAACAAACACTGATATAAATGATGGCACGAAAGCTATGGTTCTCAAGCCGAATGCCACGGCCCCAGTGTGGAAATAGTTTAGTTTTAAACAGAATGAAAAAGATGTGTGCTCATGAACACAGACGAGTCAATTTGTCGTATTTTGAACGATTGACAGGCAACACGAATTGACTGGGAGAAAGTACATGTCACAAACAATTCCAGAAGTGTATAAACTCCATTTTATTCATTGTTTTTATTGTTGTGTGTTTTTATTGCATTTTTTTCTTTACAGAGACAGGGTCTATTTTTATTGTTTTTGATTTGTATAATGATTTTTAGTTACATGCAATTTTTCCCATAAGAGAGTCAATTTCATTTTCGTTGTTTTTTTCTCTTTTTTTCGTTTAATTTATTTTATTTAAAAGCTCTTGACCTTCCAATTACAGTTAAATACTCTTAAGAAAATAAAGTTTATTGCTTTTGATATGGTGTACTCACTTATTATGACATGAAATGAAAAAATGATGTTTCAAAACAATATTGACAATAATATTGTTTATCGGCAATAATTTTTTGGACAGTTATCGTCCAGCAAAATTTGTTATCGTGACAGGCTTAGTCACTCCAGCTAAAATCAGGGCATCAGTGCAGTCTATAAGAACAGGAGCGGGCACCTGGATTAGTGTATTGAAGTGCATGAGCTTGAGCAGTAATCACATTACTTAGAACAAACTTAAAGCAAAGACAAGCAAACAGTGAAATTGAAGTAGCAACTCTTGGTGCCTAAAAACAACATGAACAAACAGACACAAGACAATAAACACACACAGTCAAATTTGACTTTTTTTATTTTAAATTATATATTAAATATTATTATTTCAACACTTTTGGCTTGGATTGAGCTCCACAGGTGTGCATTGGGCTCACATTGTGCGGCCTCGCGTTTGTTCCTTAGGCGTAGAGCTATGATTATTTCCTTGTAGTGTTTATTGTTGTTTGTGCTGCCTGCCTCAAAAGAGCATGATGTGCGACAAAAGCTGTACATTTGCTTTCAGAAATCAGAATAATTCGGTTGCAAAATAGATACCTCAATTAGAATTACCCCCTTATGTCACAAGTCAATAAAATGACTGACAAACAATATTCTGTAGTTATTTGATTTGATTTATTTTGGATCCACCATTAGTTACAGCAAATATGCAGTAGCTATTCTTCCTGGGATCCACATATTACACCTTCAACAAAAAATATCATCCTTTTGAGCATGACTTATATACACCACACTCATAACATTCCTACAATCCACTCATACGGTAGCTCTATTAGTCCCCACTCGATTGCAAAAAGCAAACTACTGTTGTTGAAGCAACTTCTGTTACTGTCTGAGATTAAAAAACTTGGTAATAAATTCTATGCCACCATTGCTCTGTAGAAAACTGAACCTTTTACCACATTTGTCCTACACGGAGGCAGCCTAAATCTCCCTTCTGATACATATGTTTATCAATGAAGAATGTTATATTATATCCTATAATATATTCATACAAAACAGTGAAGTAAGTCACCCCTGGATTTTCACCTCATTATTGTTGGTTTTTTGCATTTTTTTGAGTAAATCAATCACAATTTCTGTTTCTTTCTAAAATAATTTAAAGGTGCTATGAGGAGAATCTATTACCGGCGACATTAAGACTCTGCTACCCATGAGCACGCGCGGCAACTGTCGTAATGCTGCGTTCCAGTAACCTTGGAACTGGGAGTGACATCATCTCCGACTTACCGGTGTTCCAGTTGAAGTTGTAAACAAACATGCCGATCTACCAGGCTATTGTTAGCTGTTGTTAGCACGCCCTGCGTTGTTGTTCACAAATATCACATGAAGAATGTGATTATCGCTATGGCAGCATTTTTGTAAATATAAGTCTAACAATACTATGTATACAGCTGATCTAGAGCGACACACCCCAGTCAGAAGTGCAAATAAATGGATTATTACAGGAGCTAAATAACTGTTAACACTGGGGGCATCCATCTTCCATTGTCAACTTGGGGGTGGCGAGGTTTCACCGATTTCCCAGTAGGAAATTCCGACTTCGATGGACGTTCCAGTTGCAGTTTCCTACTCGGAACTCAGAAATTCCTACTTCTGACTACAACTGGAACGCACCAAAAGACGTGACCCAAGCCAAAGCGTGTGTTTGTTGTTTTGTTGCTAATGAATGCAGCTCAGACCTTCCTCAGAACTCTGCATTGCTTTCCAACTTCTTTTTACAACAACTTACAGGATGCAATGCAACAAGGTAATGTATCTCTTTCTAGTTACATAGTGGTAGTTTTGATGTGTGTCAACAAGCATTGTTTTGGAAAACTAAGTATCGTAGTTTTGTAGCCGCTACTTACTATACTATATCGCTACTTACAGCCCAGCAATTGTCTTGTTCCTGAAGTTGAGTATCCAGGCCAGTCCAGCCCTGTCCGACCCCACCGGAAGGCTAAGGAATAGCATTTATAGATAATCTATTTTGATGCTATAAAACTCATCTTAAAGTGTGTATTTCGATCAGACATATATCTAAAAGTGAGTCTTTTTTATAATTACTTAGAAACTCCTCACGGTCCCTTTAAAGGATATTTCAGTATTTTTGTAGTTGGTTGGTATAAGGCATTAGTCAGTGAAGTGGTTGAAACTAAACTACCACCTCTGGAACTAAACCACAGATTCTTCAGAGCATAAAAAACACCTTCCTTTGCTCACTAAACTTTTAAGTCCTCAGCTGTGAACTGTAAATGTTGGACTTTTGGTCTCTTTCTTGGGAGCCAAACGCCTACCACAGTGACAGACAGTATTATTGCTTAAACTGATCTACGAGGACTTCTGAGTTTTTACCTGCTGCATTAACTTGTTTTTTGGAGGAGTTATGGTCTTTTTGTTATCGTTAGAGCACTTTGTATGAGAGTTTGGACAGAAAGTCCACAAATAATCTTTATTACTGTCTGGAAGCTGTCAAATAAAAAGACAAATACCATAAAAATGAGGATGAAGAAGATGTCGTTTGTAACAGAAAAAAGTCGTTCTCCAGCGAGGGGGACCTCACACTGTGTGTTGGAAGGTATTTTTCAGGAACGCTCCCCCCTTATGAGCCGGGCTTCAGGGGTCGAGGTGTGAGAGCAGACAAAACGTTTCCTGTGAGATGCTTAAACACACAGACATCCCAGCTAAGGGGACGGGCGGGGGAAATGCAGATCTATACTGACCAATTGAGGTATTTGCAACCCAGTTATTCTGATGTAGAGATCTAATGTACATCTTTTCTTCACTTCATGCTCTTGAGAGGCAGCCAGAACAAACAACAAGAAAGAGGGTTAAGAAATAATAATCGTAGCTCTAGGCCTATAAGGTCTATAAAATACTTATAGATACAGATATACACTGTTTGTTGGACCACCTTTAGCTTTGATTACAGTCACATTCTCTGTGTCATTGTTTCAATAATCTTCTCCGGTGTCACAGATTTGTCCCAGATCACAGCACTGCCCCCACAGGCTTGGACAGTAGGCACTAGGCATGATGGGTGTATCACTTCACCTGCCTCTCTTCTTACCCTGATGCTCCCATCACTCTGGAACAGGGTCAATCTGGACTCATCAGACCACATGACCTTCTTCCAGTCCTCCACAGTCCAGTCTTTATACTCCCTAGCAAACTGAAGCCTTTTTTCTGCTTAGCCTTACTGATTAGTGGTTTTCTTAAGGCTACACAGCTGTTCAGTCTCAATCCCTTGAGTTCCCTTAACATTGTGTGTGTGGAAATGCTCTTACTTTCACTATTAAACACACCTCTGAGTCCTGCTGTTGTTTTTCTTTGATTTGATTTGGCCAAACGTTTAAGTGATTCACCGATCACCATCATTCAGGATTTTATTCTGACCACATTTCTTCCTTGAAGACGATGGTTCCCCACTATCCTTCCAGTTTTTAATAATGTGTTGGACAGTTCTTAACCCAGTTTTAGTAGATTCTTCAATCTCCTTCGATGTTTTCTCTGAGAAGCTGCTCATGGCATCAGCTGGAGTTAAATCACTTGTTTCCAGCTGACAGATAATCACTCATGCAGGAATTATCCAATAGGAGGCTCGTACCTGCTTGCTTAGTTAAATCCAGGTGGCAACTTTTTTTTGGCCAGGCAGTAAATGTGTATATACAAAACCCAAATTCCATTGAAGTTGTAAACGTGATCTTCTTTGACCTTTATTCAATTGAATACACTGCAAAGACATGATATTTAATGTTCAAGCTGATAAACTTTGTTGGATTTTGCAAATATTTTGAATTTGATGGCTGCAACCCATTCCAAAAAGCTGAGGCAGGGGTATATATGCTACTGCTATAACACTTTTCCTGTTAACAACACTCAGTATTACCCCTTTCAGACTGGTCAAAAACCTGTTTCAACCCGATAACAATTGGCAGTTTGAAAGGGTTTAATCGGCATTGGACCCAGATCAACTGACCCTGCAAGTGACACAGGTTTTAATTGGCTTGCCTCCAATCGGCTTCAGTGGGAGCATCACACCTGGGTCGACCCGCTAATTTGACATTGCTGGAATGTGCCCACGGCATAACATGGTACCCGTCCCCTCCGTCTCAGCAACAAATTCCATCCGCCTTTGTATTATCAGCGCCAAGTTTGTACGTTTTTTAAAGAGGGACAAAAGTATAAGGTACAGAAAACCATGTCCATGGCTTATATGCTCCTTTCCAATGTTTACATGGACGTGCTTTGTTGTGCTGATGATGTCATCAACGTGAGACATCAGCTTGATGCACCAGAGGAAAAAAAACAGCCCCACAGCTCGTCTGTTGCTGATTAGACCCGGGTCTGCTGGCAGTGGGAAAAGAGTCCTTTGTTAGCGGGTTAATCCATGTTGGAAAAACCTGCGTTGACCCGCTAATTTTAGTGTGAAAGCAGTATAAGTGTGAACTGAGGACACTTAACTGTTGAAGCCTTGTCAGTTGAATTCTTTCACACCTCTGTTGTTCGACATTCTGGAGTCACTGTTGTTGTATTTTTAAGTCCAAATTGGGAGACAGTTTTGGACAGTCTAGTACCTGAACTTTTTTCCTACAAAGCCACGCTGTTGTAACACATGCAGGAAGTATCTTGGCATTGTCTTGCTGAAATAAGCAGGAACATCCCAAAAAAAGACTTCACATGTTGCTCCAAAACCTGTATGTACATTTGAGCATTAATGGAGCCTTCACAGATGTGCAGGTTACCCATGCCATGGGCACTACCATCCCCCATACCATCACAGATGCTGTCTTTTGACCTTTGCTCTGATAACAGTCTGGATGGTCCTTTTCCTCTTTAGCCTGGAGGACACCACGTCCATGATGTCCAAAAACAGTCTGAAATGTGGACTCAGACCACAGCAGACTTTTCCACTTTGCCTCAGTCCATCTCAACGAAGCCAGCGGTGTTTCTGGGTGTTGTTGATGTTTGTCTTTGTCTTTGCATGGTGGAGTTTGACCTTGACCTTGTAGATGTGGAGATGAACTGTGTTAACTGACGATGGTTTTCTGAAGTGTTCCTGAGTAGGGCTGAACAATTATTTGCAAATTAGATTAAATCTCAATATGGCTTTTTACAACTTTCAAATCGTAGAAGGTTGAATATTTTTAGCCCAAAACATGTTGAACATTTTGGGATTGTGATGTAGTTTTTTGCAATTTCATGCCTATTTTTTTACCTCTGTCCATACACTTTTTTCCCAATTTTGGACCATTTTTACCTTTTTTTAACCCCGTTTTTACAACTTTATGCCTATTTTGCCCCCATTCATCTCTTTTTGGCCACTGTCAGAACCATTTTTGGAATTTTTACATGGTTTTTGAAATTTAATTTCAAATTTAATTCCCAATTTTGCTGCAATAATCAATTTCCCTAAGACACTTTTAGATTTTTTTTTGCCAATTTTTTTTTTTTTTTTTTTTTTTTTTTTTTTTTTTTTTTTTTTTTTTTTTTTTTTTTTTTTTTTTTTTTTTTTTTTTTGTTCGGCAATTTCATACCTATCTTGCAACTTTTTATTAACTTTTTTCCGCTTTCATGCAATTTTTACCCATTTTTTTGCAATTTCATGCCTATTTTTTAACTCTATTCATGCACTTTTTTCACACTTTTGGACCATTTTTACCATTTTTTTTAACCCTGGTTTTACAACTTTATGCCTATTTTGCTCCCATTCATCTTTTTTTGGCCACTGTCAGAACCATTTTTGGAATTTTTACATGGTTTTTGAAATTTGATTTCAAATTTAATTCCCAATTTTGCTGCCTTAGACACTTTTTGATTTTCTTGCCCATTTTTCCCCATTTTTTTGCAATTTCATACCTATTTTGCTTCTGTTCTTCACTTCTGCACTTTTTCTCAAATCTTTTATCCTTAGATTAATTTAATGTCATATTGGTTTTACTGTAGAAAGATCTACTGCTTATGTTTGTTTAAGAATACAAAAGATGAGGAACTTTAAAACAATTGCAGAATAAATCGCAATTAGATTATTTTCTCAAATTGTTCAGCCCTATTCCTGAGCCCACGTGCTGATATCCTTTGCAGAATGATGCATGAGGGATGGAAGGTCACAGGCATTCAATGTTGGTTTTCAACCTTGTCTATTACATGCAGAGATTTCTCCGGATTTTTCTGAATCTTTCGATGGTATTATGGACTGTATCAGATGAAATTCCTGAATACTTTAATTGTACTTTCAGAATTGTTCTGAAACTTTCGGACTCTTTGTTCACACAGTTGTTCACAAAGTTGGTGAACGGTGCCAAGTCCCAAAAGGTCCAATCATTCTTCATATAACTGTCTCCAGAGGTCCCAGGTTTATCTAGAAGAATAGTTGACCTTCTCAGTCTGTCAGAGTCCTGGTCTCTGAGTTTGAGACCAACATTTAACAATTACAGAGGGAGACATCCATCAGAGCCGGAGGAGGACAGAGGAATATTTACACCCCACAGACTCTGAGGCGATGGATGATATTCTTCATCAGAGGAGGAAACTTCCCTGACACTTTGACACTGTGGATTCTCTCGGAGCAGACTCTGAAGGATATACTGGGCCAGTTTCAGGAAGTGCTGGATTCAAACCTCTGTTGACAGACTCGAGGCATCCTCCAGGTCACGTAGACCCAACCTCAACAGTTCCTCAGATAACCAGCTCGGCCACAAGCTGACAGCTTAACACAGCTCTGGGGAAATATGTTTCTGCTCGGGATGAGTGCTGGACTGGATGGATGGATGTGGGACTGTGGGAAATAATTGATGACTGACATCTGAAAAGGATGTGTCCGGGAGAATAAACATACTTTAGCGGACGAGTGAGGGTTTTATTGCAGCTTAGAGTGAAGCCAATAACTCCAACCTTTGGTTAGTATAAAGGAGCATTTACTGTCTCAATGCTTTTGGTTTCAGAACAGAGTCATAGTAGTTTTATTTATAGACAGAGCTGGAGGTCAGAGCTGAATGTGATGAAGCCTTTTTAAACCAAAGTGTGCCACAGCCCAGTGTGAGGCCTGAAAACCTTCAGGGCCTGACCAAAACCCTCATACAACCACAGCAGGAGGCCGAGACATTTTTCATAAAGCAAGAATTTAAAAATGAGCAGATTATTCTGCTTCCTCAAGCAGATGGATTTTATGCTGCAGTGCAAATACTCTCAGTGTAATTTACAGTCTGGCCACAGAAAAGTTTAATTAAAATGTTCATTGTTTTAATGTTCATTAAAAAAGTCTCACTTTTAGATATCTGCCTGATGGAAATACACATTTTAAGATGAGCTTTATAGCATCAAAATAGGTTATCTATAAATGCTATTCTTTAGCCTTCCGGTTGGGTCGGACAGGGCTGGACTGGCCTGGATACTCAACTTCAGGAACAAGACAATTAAAACTAGAGCAAATTTATATTATTCAGACACGTCTTAGAGCACCAGGCTGTAAGTAGCGTTATATAGCCGGCTACAAAACTACGATACTTAGTTTTCCAAAAATTGCTTGTTGTCACACATCAAAAACTACCGCTACGTAACTAGAAAGAGATACATTACCTCGTGGCTTTGCATCCTGTAAGTTGTTGAAAAAAGAAGTTGTAAAGCAATGCAGAGTTCTGAGGAAGGTCTGAGCTGCATTCATTAGCATCACAACAAACACACGCTTTGGCTTGGGTCACGTCTTTTGGTGCGTTCCAGCTGTAGTCAGAAATAGGAATTTCCGAGTTCCGGAACCTGCAACTGGAATGTCCCCCGAAGTCGGAATTTCCTCCTGGGAACTCGTTGAAACCTCGCCACCCCCGAGTTGAAGATGGATTCCCCCAGTGTGAACAGTTATTTAGCTCCTGTAATAATCCATTTATTTGCACTTCTGACTGGGGTGTGTCGCTCTAGATCAGCTGTATACATAGTATTGTTAGACTTATATTTACAAAAATGCTGCCATAGTGATAATCACATTCTTCATACAACAACACAGGGCGTGCTAACAACAGCTAACAATAGCCTGGTAGATCGGCATGTTTTTTTCCGACTTCAACTGGAACGCAGATAAGTCGGAGATGATGTCACTCCCAGTTCTGAGGATACTGGAACGCAGCATTTTGACAGTCGCCGCGCGTGCTCATGGGTAGCAGAGTCTTTATTTCTCCAGGTTTTTGCTTGTGTTTGTTGTTGCAGAGAAAACTGAAAAAAAAAGATTTTATTCAATAAAGACCTTCGATGGTTTAGATGAACTTTTAAGAAAATATGTTGCATCAAAAAATGTCAGATGTTGCAGCATGTTTTGTAAGAGATGGGGCAAAAGTTGCATATTTAAGGCTTTTTTTCAATCACTACCACAATGGATAAGTCTGCAACTACTTACCATTGTCTAAATAACCCTAAGCAACAAAAAAACATTAACGATATCCCCTGATTTGGGTATTAGGTGAGATAGATTGGCAGTTTGCAGGCACTCACCCCACACAGAAGAGGGCTTATGAATTGATGAATGTCGCTCATGTTTGACCACATCTGTATGTAATGCAAACAGGGAACCCCTGTCAGTATGTAAGACTCAGGCAGCTGATTTTCACAGACTTTAGCAGTGATATTGGAGGTTCAAATCCACTGTTTGTGCAGCACAGCCTCTCAACCGAAGACAAGGAAGTGTGATGATGTGCAGAGCTGAAGGAGAGAGTAAAGTGATGATATTTAGCCAACAGCGTATTTTGACAAAGCTGCAAAGTCACGTCAAGTTCGTGAGGATCGGCTGAATTTGGATTGTTGGGATTTCGAAATCGTGATTTCCTAAAGGCGCTGATTAGAGCGATACATCATCAGTCTCATTAATTTGTATTTATATGTGTATATTTTTAGTTAAATTGTAGTTTAATTATTTAGATGAGTAAATGACCTTCTAAGCCGAGAGACACACACTGATGTAATTATCACTCTATTCTTGGGTCTGTCTTACTAGTCGTAGTGTTTTTGTGTTTTTCTTACATTTATTGAGAAGTTCCACATTTTGTTGCCTCTTGAAATTTGATTTGATTTATTTTGGATCCACCAAATATGCAGTAGCTATTCTTCCTGGGGTCCACATATTACACCTTCAACAAAAAATATCATCCTTTTGAGCATGACTTATATACACTCATAACATTCATACATCATTAGGGAGAAGCAATTAACATTATTATCTATCAGGTAAGCCCTATGCAAAAAAATACATCTTTAATTTCTTGTTGAAGCAACTTCTGTTCCTGTCTGAGATTAAAGAACTTGATAATAAATTCCATGCCACCATTTCTCTGTAGAGAACCGAATCACATTTGTCCTAAATCTCCCTTCTGATGCCTGCCAAGTACAGTACGGACGCTCATTAGAGAAGAATGTTAATTTATTATAGAGCACTTCTGGGATTGACTCTCTCAAACAGCTTGTAAAGACAAATCTTCCCTTCCTCTCTTCAGCTCTTTTATTGGTAGCTCGGTTTGGAGGTGTGAAGTTTCTTAGGTTGTCTTTTCTTTGGTCTATGCATCAGAGTTTTTACAGTGATAACTCATGAAGTCTTGATAGGTACTCTACAATCTTGACACAAACGCTGAATCTACTCTGTTCTTGTGGATGCTGATCCTAACTACAAACTAATTTGAGTAGTCTGTGGAGTTGGTCTGTTTTAAAGCTATTATAATGTGCCAGTGATACCACTGATGTTGTGGGGGTGCAGCGGGACTCTCTGACTGAGGTGTTGGGGAGGAAGTTGCTGTCCAGGCTGTAGGACATCATGGACAGCACCTCCCAACCCGTCCACAGTGTGCTGGACAAACACAGGAGCACATTGAGTGTGAGACTCGTCCCCCAACGATGCACCACAGAGTGCCACAGGAAGTCCTTCCTGTTTGTGACCATCTGACTTTATAACTCCTCCCTCTAATATCACTGCTCCATCAAGTCCTGGGCCTGTATGCATGTTAAGTCATTACACAAACGGTACTATTAGTCTTAACGTGGCGTTAGCCACATGCATGACTGAAAATAATTGGCTAGTTAAGTAATTGCACCATGAAAGTGATGCAGGTGCAAACGTCATCCATTGGGGGAACCTCCTGGAAAACCCCTTTCCAAAGAATTGAAAATACGCATAAAATACTACGCACAAACAATAACAATCAACATGGCGAGTGATAATGTTGCGACTGAGAGAAGATCCCAAAAATCAAATTTCTCAGCAGAAGATAAGGAAATTTTACTGCAGGAATGTCGAGTAAATAAACATCAGCAAGTCAATCGTCGAAGGTAATAAACAAAGATAAGGGAAAAGTTTGGCTGAAGATCTTGAACAGGGTAAATCCGTGTGGTGTTCCTAAACGCATGGTAGATTATCTCAAAAATAAATTCAGCAATCTGAAAGCTGCTTTGAGGAAAAAGCTCTGCCATGGAGGCCCACCTTACCCCCACTGAAGGACGAGGACTTGTTGATGGATTTGTTCAGCAAGGATTCACTTCAAATCCACGGTATTTCTGCTAAGTTATCCAAGAAGTCTTAGATGGTAATGCATGACGACAATGTCCGCCATCCTCTCAACAGGTGTGGTAATCCTGCCATTAGCGCCTGTCATGGTGGGGTATAACTCCATTAAATTAAATGCTATTTTGGTCCGTTAACCTGGCTCATACATCGCGCTAATTGTTTTTTTTTTGTCGCCATTAGTACAAACGGTCTGTTTTCCTCGCTAATGGCCTGACATGAAGGAGCCCTTTGTTTTCAGTTCTGTTTTGTTTGTGATTGATGTTACTTTGATTTACATTGACATGCGTCGGTTCTTGTTTGTATGATTATTGTATGTTGTTTATGGTTTGATGTTTTATGTGGACCCCATGAAGATTAGCAACCACGACAGTGGAAGCTAATGGGGATCCGAATAAGAATAAAGAATAAAGCCCTGGAAAATAAACTCTCAATGTTTTACACCTCTGACATTTGTTAATAGGTAAAAAAACAAATGTAATGTAGAATCCATCCTTACTAACAAACTTCACTACGTTACATTTCAGGTTGATCCGACGTTACATTTTAAGTTGATCCGACGTTACATTTTGACGTCGACCCGACGTAACATTTTGACGTTACATTTCGACGTTGCCAAACTTTACCTACTGCCAGTTTTACCTTCGAACAAATGTTGCTGACATAGATTTATTCACATTTTTGTCGTAAATATTAATTATTGTTAATACTGCGTATTGCTTGACTTCATTTGGAGTCTCTTTTCTATTTGACTTTCACTTATTTTCCTTCATAAGTAAGTTGATATTGCTGAAAGGCTCTGCATGCTGCAGCCTGCTTACTTTATTTTTCATTTTCACTTAATTTATTTTCATTTGTAATTGTGTTTATTTTATTTTATTTTAGTTAAATTAATGCTCCTACCTATTCTTATGTCTTCATCTGATATTTCAGACTGCTATAATGTGTATAAGAGCAACAGAAACAACTGAATTTCCCCATAGGGATTAACAAAGTATTTCTGATTTGTGTATCGATAAGCATGTCTGAAGAGCCCTTGAAAACATGCAAGACGTAGTGCCCTCTTGGGTGGCCAGAATAGGCTGTGTGTGCCTTTTTTTCCTTGTTCTTGAAAAAGTCAGTCAACGCCTCAGTTCAGATTGATTGATTGATTGACACGTCCTTTATTGGAGATGGAGTAGATGTTCACACTTTTCTGATCTTTGGGTCTCGTGATCAACAGTTCCTTGTGATCTCAAAAATGCTTCTGGTTCAGCACAAATATCCTCTCTGACTCCAGGATAACCTACTTAGATTTTAGAGGTACTAGTTCAAGGACAAAAACCACCTAAACCCTCATTCATACACTCATGGTCTGTAATTGTATCCTCTCGGGGGGAGTCAAACTGCCAGGCTGTAGCTCTTGTTTCTCCATTATCTTACCTCCCTGGTCAACCCTGCATTAGCTAATCCTTCAACTATTTCACTTACAAGTCGGTCTTCCGTGTGATCGGATAATACCAGCCTATAAACGATCCGGCAGCACTTTGAATGACGTCTGATTGAGTCCAGGCCCCGGCTGAGTGCTGATGCTTCTCGAGTCTGGGTGGTTTGAAGTAAGGACTGACGTCAGAAGAGCTTCTTCTCTTCTCTTGTGGGATTTTAGGTGGTTTGGAAGACAACCACCAAGCATCCCTCTCCTTGATGAAACCAGACAAATCTTCACTCCTGTGTTATCATAGGGAGTGCTGAGTCAGCAGGGAGAGCCTCCATTACTCGGCTGCTGGTGTAGTTTGGATGATGGAGAGCGTATTTTTGTACCAGACCCAACAAGAAGCTTCAAAGACGGGAGAGTGATCTGAAAACACACGTGAATATAAACACTGCTGCTCCTTTCTTTGAATAGGCTCATATTTTATCTTAAAAACTGCTTTACAAATTAACCGAGGCTCTCTGCTGAATGATGTTATGAGTCTGCTCCTGAGTGTAAGATCCATCATGAGGATAGGAATCACAGATGACCTCAAACCGAAGGACGTCTGCCTAGAAAGCACAACCTGACCTAACAAGGAAGAGCACCGCGGATGATTAATGGCTGTGGAGCTTCAGGATGATATACACGGTTATAAATCAGAGAGAAGGGGAATATGCTAACCTGCCAGAACATTAGGTACACTTTCCTACTACCAGGTTGGATTACAGATTCAACAAGCTGCTGAAACATCCCTCAGAGATGTTGGTCTATATCTCCATGACAGCATCACACAGCTCTACCATGATGAGGATCTCCTGTTCCATCCTCAAGGTGCCCTGTTGGTTTGAGATCTGGTGCCTGTGGAGCAGTGGCAGCTCATGCAGTTTTCTCCAGGGGGGCTATAACTCCAAAATAGACGTTTACCAAAAACAGTGTTTCTGCAGGTAGTCACAAATTTAAGGCTTTTAATGGGACTGTAAGGAGTTTCTAAGTAATTACAAAAAAGTCTCACTTTTAGATATATGCCTGATCCAAATACACACTTTAAGATGAGTTTTATAGCGTCAAAATAGGTTATTTATAAATGCTATTCCTTAGCTTCTTGGTCGGGTCGGACAGGGCTGGACTGGCCTGGATACTCAACTTCAGGAACAAGACAATTAAAACTAGAGCAAATTTATATTATTCAGACACGTCTTAGAGCACTGGGCTGTAAGTAGAGATATAAAGCCGGCTACAAAACTATGATACTAAGTTTTCCAAAAATTGCTTATTGTCACACATCAAAAACTACCGCTATGTAACTAGAAAGAGATACATTACCTCGTTGCTTTGCATCTTGTAAGTTGTTGAAAAAAGAAGTTGTAAAGCAATGCAGAGTTCTGATGAAGGTCTGAGCTGCATTCATTAGCATCACAACAAACACACGCTTTGGCTTGGGTCACGTCTTTTGGTGCGTTCCAGCTGTAGTCAGAAGTAGGAATTTCCGAGTTCCGAGTAGGAAACTGCAACTGGAATGTTCCCCGAGGTCGGAATTTCCTACTGGGAACTCGGTGAAACCTCACCACCCCCGAGTTGACAATGGAAGATGGATGCCCCCAGTGTGAACAGTTATTTAGCTCCTGTAATAATCCATTTATTTGCACTTCTGACTGGGGTGTGTCGCTCTAGATCAGCTGTATACATAGTATTGTTAGACTTATATTTACAAAAATGCTGCCATAGTGATAATCACATTCTTCATACAACAACGCAGGGCGTGCTAACAACAGCTAACAATATCCTGGTGGATCGGCATGTTTTTTTTCCAACTTCAACTGGAACGCCGATAAGTCGGAGATGATGTCACTCCTAGTTCAGAGGTTACTGGAACGCAGCATTACGACAGTCACCGCGCGTGTTCATGGGTAGCAGAGTCTTAATGTCGCTGGTAATAGATTCTCCTTATAGCACCTTGAAAGACCTTTTTAAGACCATTTTTAGTTACATTTAAGATCTACACAAAGTCACAGAAAGTAAGGAAAATTACAGTCACAAAATTGCTCTTAACTAATCAAATTTATTGTCACAGCCATAAACAATCTAAAACAAATGTAATTTGTACAATGGAGTGAGTATGTGAGTGTCAGAGTTATTTTACTTTTTAAAAATTTAAATTGGTTTTGTTTCAATTTAGGTTTTCATGTTGTTTTTTCTGTTTTATTTTTTAATTTTTCTTACAAAAGTAGTTTAACAAATAGATAAATAACAAAGAGGGCTACAACGGGAGCGGTAAATTTATATACATAATTTAAAGGAACTGTGAGGAGTTTCTAAGTAATTACAAAAAAGTCTCACTTTTAGATATCTGCCTGATCGAAATACACACTTTAAGATGAGTTTTATAGCATCAAAATAGGTTATCTATAAATGCTCTAGTTTTAATTGAACAAGACAATTAAAACTAGAGCAAATTTACATTATTTGGACACGTCTTAGAGCACCAGGCTGTAAGAAGTGATATATAGCCGGCTACAAAACTACGATACTAAGTTTACCAAAAATTGCTTGTTGTCACACATCAATCAATTGAATATAAGTTGAAAGGGATTTGCATATCATAGTATTCTGTTTTTATTTACGATTTACACAACGTGCCAACTTCACTGGTTTTAGGTTTTGTACATTTGAGAGGTACAAGCCAAGGTCATCAGGGCCTAAAGTTCATCCCTGTCCCAAAAGACTTCTATGGATCACCCAACCACAAACATCACCTCAGGAGGCCTAAACCATTAGAGGATAGCTCTACTCTTTCAAAGTTGAGTTGGTGAAGCATAATAGTCATTATTTGTGATTTTAATGTTGTGCTTTCACTTGAATGAAATAATGAAGAAAACTTTTGTGTTAACTATGAGCCATCACCTTCAGAGGGTCTGGACTAAAGGTTTGGTGGCTCTTGTTTAGGTCAGATTTTGCTCAATATGCTGTTAAAATATTCCACCAGAGACGGAGTTACTTCTTAACATTTGAACCTAAAGATGAACTCTTTAATTTAAAAATGTAAACATTAAAAACATGTCGTTTTTCTTTGGTGCTTCCATCTTGGGTATCCTGACACAGTTTCATACACGAGGGACAGTCGTATCTCTGTCAGTGTTCCTCCTGGTTTGTGTCTGTGTTTTTATGACGGACCCTGAATCCCTGTAATTCCAGGGGTTTTGTTTCCTCTGGCGATTACGGCCTGCTGAAAGAATGACGGCCTCGGCACATTTGTCTTTCTCTCCGTCCACCAGGACTCTTGAAACTCAATTAGAGGAGGAGCAGTTCCAGCTGGCTGCCGTCTCCTGCGACTAATCGTTCTTATCTGCTGAACCCAACGAAGGATTTATTTTTCCTCCTAACTGCCTGTGAAGACCCTCCTGTTGATCCCTGTGTTTTTAAACCAGAACCTTTATTTTATCCCAAAAGTATTGGGACGAGGTGCGGAGTCAGGAGAGATGACCTTGTTACATTTTTCTGGGCATTGTGATGATGTTTTATCTCGAAGAATTGAGTCTTTCTGCCAAGTAGATACTTTAGTTCATGTTTTATTGTCGAGGGATTTGATTGCAGAAAACCAGGAATGTTAAAGAGTTTAATGTCATTTGTTATTTCCATAAATGAGACCTGAAATGACCAAACAGACTTCCAGAACTTCAAGAACTTTTGTTTGAATGACTAATGAAACAACTCTGTTGAAGAGACTTTAAGTCAGGGTTAATTCCTTTACATGAATAAGATGTTAAATATATAATTGGTAGCATTTTGACTTCCCGATGTATTTTAAGTCAAAGTCAGTGACCATTATTAGGTGATATTCTCATTTTTAATCCAAACCCCAGTGGAGTCCAGTGTTTCCAGCACTGCTCTTTCATCTGAAAACAGTTCATCTTTGGGAATAGTTTCCCCTTATAAATGTCACTGTTCCTTCACTGTCCAATCAAACTAGGGATGCACAATTGGCTTCTGCATTTTCAACAAAATTGGTGGAAGAGACAGTGATCTGACTCGTCTTTTTGTGACAACAACATTAGGCATGCTGCTGCTATGGTCAGATTCTCTCGGGTCTGAGACCCTTGCCCGTTCTTGCAGGTTGGATTGGGCCAGCAATGCCTTTTTTAAAAAATATATTTTATTTTACCTAGCAACCCCATTAAACCATACCATTTTACAATGCACACATCGGGGCGTCGGTGGCGCAGTTGGATAGTGCGCTTGGTCAGTGATCGGGAGGTTGCAGGTTCAAGCCCAGCTCCAGGCGACACATGGCGATGTGTCCTTGGGCAAGACACTTAACCCCAAGTTGCTCCCACTGCTGCGTCAGTGGCGTGTAAATGGGCATGAAAGGGCGTGAATGTGTCAGAGATACTGATGGAAAAACTAACATAGAAACTCTGAACCATCAGTGAGTGAATGTGAGCGCGAATGGGTGTGAATGGGTGTGAATGGGTAGGTGTGACCTGCGGTGTAAAGCAGCTTTGAGTAGTCAAAAGACTAGAAAAGCGCTATATAAGCTCAAGTCCATTTACCATATACCATTCACACATAGTAAGGCTTCAAATGATTTTCTATCAACACATGCTCTACATGCTTTGTGCTAGGGCTGAATATTATATTAGGGTAGAAAAACTACTAAGTGTTGGTTTTAACTGAGATTGTGAGGGCTGCCAAAAAGTTGACTACTGTTGATCACTCTGGTGGTTGTTTACAAAATCAGGAATGAAGGGCTGGAAAGTAAGGACTGATTCCAAATGTTAACATTTCTTTGAAATGGTAAAGATTTAAGACTTGGTGTTTAACTTCTAGGAGAGTATTTGAGTCCCAATGGTTTGGCTAATCCTCAACCTTTAAATCCACTTGAGGCCTGGATCTGACACTTTGTGGACTTCCTTGGAAATACGGTGGTGGCTCATGATTAACATTCAGTCTGTTTTAAAGACATTTACAGCTGTGGGGACAGCGGTGTCACAGAAGAGGTTCAAGATTTTAAAACCAAAATTATTTTGACAACCAATCATCTAATCAGGATGAAATGTGGTTCAGTAATCATATACTTCTCAGAATGGACTTGTTGACCTTCTGACTTTTGGTTGTTTGGATCCATCATGTGAAGCATCTCTAAGGAGGATCAGCACCTCCAAGTCTGAGGATGAGGCTCTTTGCAGCAAAACAAGTGAATGCTGCCTCTAGTATAGGATTATCTTTCCTTTAGTGAGAGAGTTTAAATATCTCAGGGTTATCACAGTGAGGGTAAAATGGACTGTGGGATGGATTGAAGTAGAGATTCTGCAGTGATGCAGTTGTATTGGAACTGTTTAGCAAAGCAGGAGTTTTTCTAGACAAGCTCTCTTTTTGCTGGGTTATCATTGTTCCAACCCCCCCTAATGTAAGATAGAGTAATGATTAGTTCTAAATGACTTATGTTTTCTGATTGAAATCAGACCCACGATCTGTTGTGGCAGCTATTTGCATTGAAAATGTTGTCACATGTCAGCGCTCACGTCTAAAACCATCCGCGGTTAACTTTCTGTTATGGCATGGCTGGCTTTTTTTCTGTGTTGGAATTGTTACATTTTGTTTTTCTGAGTATTACTTATTTAAAGGGACTGTGAGGAGAATCTGTTTCCGCGGACATTAAGACTCTGCTACCCATGAGCACGCGCGGCAACTGTCGTAATGCTGCGTTCTAGTAACCTCAGAACTGGGAGTGACATCATCTCTGACTTATCGGCGTTCCAGTTGAAGTCGGAAAAAAGCATGCCGATCTACCAGGCTATTGTTAGCTGTTGTTAGCACGCCCTGTGTTGTTGTATGAAGAATGTGATTATCGCTATGGCAGCATTTTTGTAAATATAAGTCTAACAATACTATGTATACAGCTGATCTAGAGCGACACACCCCAGTCAGAAGTGCAAATAAATTGATTATTACAGGAGCTAAGTAACTGTTCACACTGGGGGCATCCATCTTCAATTGTCAACTCTGGGGGTGGCGAGGTTTCACCGAGTTCCCAGTAGGAAATTCAGACTTCGGGGGACGTTCCAGTTTTAGTTTCTCTGAACCCGGAAATTCCTACTTCTGACTACAACTTGAACGCACCACAAGCCAAAGCGTGTGTTTATTGTGATGCTAATAAAAGCAGCTTGGACCTTCCTCAGAACTCTGCATTGCTTTACAACTTCTTTTTTCAACAACTTACAGGATGCAAAGCGACGAGGTAATGTATCTCTTTCTAGTTACGTAGCGGTAGTTTTTGATATGTGACAACAAGCAATTTTTGGAAAACTTAGTATCGTAGTTTTGTAGTCGGCTATATATCGCTACTTACAGCCAGATGCTCTAAGACGTGTTCGAATAATATAAATTTGCTCTAGTTTTGTCTTGTTCCCAAAGTTGAGTATCCAGGCCAGTCCAGCCCTGTCCGACCCTACCGGAATAGCATTTATAGAAAACCTATTTTGATGCTATAAAACTCATCTTAAAGTGTGTATTTGGATCAGGCATATATCTAAAAGTGAGACTTTTTTGTAATTACTTAGAAACTCCTCACAGTCCCTTTAACATAGTTTTTTTTGCAATCCATTTAATTTTTTTAACTTAGCACAGCTAAAGATTTTTTTCAAGACATTCTGTGACAGTCAAATATACTGTTTTAGTTCTTCAGTTGCAATAACCTACTAAACCTATTTTAAATACACTCAAGCATTTTTGTTTGCCTATAGCATCAGTGTCCATGTTACATCTCGTTATATTAGTCAGTGTCTAGGCATTTCTTTTTTTTTTTCACTCCACACCCTACTTGTACTACCTCGGCGATCACTCTCCATGCAAAGTCAATGTACAGCCCCGATGGGGCGGGGCTAACCCTCCCGCGATGCAACAGCCACTTTTCACACTACCACATAACTTGTCACGCGATGTCAAAGTATAAAAGAAGTTGATCTTTTCAGACGATGTCGTGTGTGGCTGTGTGGCAACAGCCAATCAGCGGTGTGTGTGTGTGTATGCGTGTGTGATGGTGCCCGTGACGGACAGTTTTTCATCTGGACTACAGAGGAACAATTTATGTCCGTGTGGGAAACATTAGTCAGTGAGGACATTAGTTCCGCCTAGACGGACCGTGGGAAACTCACAGATGATGCTGCTGCAGGGCATCAGCTGCAGTGTTTTGTGGTTGATAAGTGAATGAAAAGGATACATCTGGAATAATGTCAGCTTATATATCCTATTATATGACATATGATATGATCGCGGTGAAACTCGAGCGGGCGTGACGTCATCGAGTGACGGCTGATGACAACAGTGACCAAAATGAGGTATTTATGGACGCGCGGCGATACGTCAGTTGGCAGCGCGATTTTGGTAGCTGGGTTGCTTGTGGTGTAAAGGCACCTTTAGACCCCTTCATGACTCTCCTCTGGTCTCCCCTCTCCTTGGCAGATTTCCTTGATATCTCCTCCTTTAATATTTCCAAATTACAATTGAAGAAATTCGTAAAACAAAAACTATGCTGGAAAAAGACGATCAGTTACGACATACGGCAAAAGATGGTGAATAAACAGCAAAAGGACGTCAAGAACACGCTCCAGAATGCTGTTATTTACAACATTTATACATCATTTACTCAA
Organism: Scarus forsteni; assembly: GCA_036419115.1. Taxonomy (NCBI): domain Eukaryota; kingdom Metazoa; phylum Chordata; class Actinopteri; order Labriformes; family Labridae; genus Scarus; species Scarus forsteni. The sequence goes on along the minus strand of JAZDUH010000262.1, from coordinate 638,631 downwards.
AAAATACTGATAAATCACCTATAAATCACTCAGGTAAGGCTCACTGAATCTTCTCACTCTCTCCGGCTCAGTCAGCTCACTTACTTGAGAAGTTACAGCAGTTTTAATCACGCGCATTTTTGTCTTTTACTGCAGCTTTGTGTTTTAAGGCCCAAACAGACTGTAAGCGGAGCGGAGTCCATGCACAATGTTCGCATACGTCAGAGCTTGTCGAGCGCATCGCCATGTAGTAGTTTCTTGTGAAATTACAGTGAAACCCTACATTTCCCATAATTTTTGTGCATTGTTTTACATTTCTCTGTCATGATGTCCTACACTGAGGGCAAGGGAGAGGAGCTGCTCTGCCTGCTGAATTTGCAAAGCACTAAAATTAAGAGATGGTGGTGTAAGCTTATATGGCTTATAAATGCCGCAAGTGACGGTGGGGGTTGGGGTGGGGGGGTTGAAAACCATTTACAGTACCTCCGAATGTGCAGTGGTCTATTTAGATGCCAAGCCCCCTTCCTTCTAACCTTGCATAGCAAATGGGCCTGCCTGATTCAGTTCCTGAAATCCTGCAGATCCCATCTTGTAGCGCTCCGTTGACCAATGGATTCCCTCGGCTAAAATTTTAACGGCCCAATCAGGGAAGAGAGGCGGGAGCTGTAGAATGCGGACGTGACGACAACCGGAAGTTGGAGATGCTGATTAGCCTATTGTCCTCATAGATACTTAGTAAAACTTGGCGAAATCTGCCCTCCTCAGAAGTTTACTTGTAGGGACTGTCTTTGACGGGGTTCATGTTACAGATAAGTGTTAAGTGAATCATCTGTGTGGCACGATTTAGTGTAGGACGATAGTATAAGGCCGTTAGCCGTTAGCAGCTAAGTTAGCGGCTAACAGCTAACAACAGCTAACAAAAAAGTATGCTAATTTTTTTTTTCAATTCTTTATTCAGTCATTTCAAGTAACAAACAGGCACATTTTGCATCATACAGTCTTCAAAAATCACTGAGCAGCATCAGCAGGCAATATAAACAAAATAATTAAATAAAATGAATACGTTCTGCCCCTGAAAACAATTAGAAGGGCACCTACCCAGATGGACTAGTGAAATATTTCTGTGGCAGATATATGGAGCTGTCCATCTGGCTTGTCAGGTTACCTTCCTTCTGCACTCAGGAAGTCTCCACTAATCAGTCAACACTGCACAGACAACACCTGTCGGGACACGGTGTCACATTTAATGTGTGTCGATGTGAAAATAAATGCTGAGCAGTGTTTCCTGTGACACCAGTCCGCGGAGCGGAGTCTGCGTTGTTGTTTTGAATTTTAAGCTCACAGGCCTTGAGGATGTCCGCTTTAAGACCGCGCGGACCTCCGCGGAGTATGTTTGGTCTTTTAGACAGGGTTGCTGTTTTCAATCAGTTTCCCCTCGACATCCTTGTAAAATCCAAATTCGACCAGACTTTAGACTTTGTCCGTTTCAAGTGGAAAAACCTCGGTTATAGAGGCTGAGTTTGCTCCAACTGCTAAATTTTCAAAGGCCAGACATTGGAAACTGCACATGCTCGCCTTCATCTGTGAGGGACTGCTGCTGCTTTACCGAGGAGCAGACACATACAGAAGGCATAGGCGTAAATCCTGTGGGAGACACAGGGGATGTGTCCCCCCCGACCACAAAGTTGTCTCCCCCAAAAATCCTGTTTGAAAAAGATTTTTCTAGTTGTACTGTTAACATGTTTTGATGGACTTAGATGTTCACTTGAACACATCCAGTGTCTGATTACGTTCTGACTTTTAATTTCCTCTCCTTATATTCCACCAATTAAAACACATTTACATTTTTTAAGTCAGGAGATTTTACACTCAATATTTAGTTTAAAAGGTTTGATAATTTAAGTTTGGCAATATATTCAGATTTCTTTTTAAATCTTTGACAGTTTAATAAAAGCATATGCTTGAAGAACAGTTTGATGTAGCTTGGTTATTTATTAGTTTTTATTCTAGTTTTAGAACTTTTTTTAAGCTCTCAGTTCTTGTAAAGCTGCTGTAGTGGTGATAAAGAAATCTGTTTGGTCACATATGGTGTAGTTTGCACCTTCCAACCAATAAAACTCTTAAATTGCTGGTTGAGCGTATACAAACATGTAGATAGGTAGGATATGTACTAACAAGTAACAATGACTTACAGTTATTGTTTAATATAACCATGCAAGACATTTGAGAAAGTGTCAAACAATACAGAAAAAATATAGCATTTATTTTAATATCCTCCCCAAGAATTACTCTCTGAAATGTTACTGTTTATTGTCCCCCCTCAACGTTGAAGAGGGATATTCGCCCACTGTAGGTTCGGCTTTTCAGGGCAACGAGCACTATCACTGTGAGCTGTTGATACACAGTGGTAATCAAACTCGGTTAACCGGTAATTTAAACTGGACACGGTAATACTAACCGTGGTTTACCATTACATCCCTATTAGATGATCATTATGAATCATCTTAAGCCTTTGACGCCATTCTTCTTTATATTTCTGGCATCCCACAGGGCTCAGTTCTAGGTCCACTTTGAGTAATGCACTGATTGAACCTTTTTTTTGACATTTGGTCAGTCTTAAAATGGTTTGAGGTGCATTTTTAACATGGGGGCTGCTGCAAATAAAGCTCAGAAGTCCCCTTAAGTATTCAAATCAGTATTTTCTGCAGTCCCTGGGGAAGAATATGTTTGTTAACCAAAAAACAACCAGGTACATCAGGTTATTTGTTACCTTTCCCAACTTCTAAACTTCCAAACTGTCCCTGACTGCTTCATGAGACACACATTCAGTCTAAGTCTGATTTCTTGCTCTCTTGCCTAGATTGAAATCCATTAACGAGGATGGATGACATGGAAGTAAAATTGTCTGTCATCTGCTACAATCTTGATTGCTCATATCTGACATTTCAGTTTCTCGCTGCTCATCCAAACTTTTCATATCTCCCAGCAAAAGAAACTTTACGTGCATGTCATTACCTGGAGTTATTTCCTTAAAACATCTCCCTCACTGACGTTTCTGAGTAATACCTTTGTTTTTTTCCGGCCAGCTCAGCTCGTGAGAGTCTAACGCAGGAGTATAAATGAGTTTTTCAGATTAGCCGTGATTGATCTCAGAGGTCAGGTGAACCTCTGGTTTCTGTAAAATGCAGAGCCTGTTCATCAGTCAGCACATGGAGAACATTTCAGAGAAAACAGGAACTAAATGTGCTGCTTTTACGAGCGAATCTGTGGATTTGTATTCTCCCTGTCATTCAGCCTGTGGAGGTTTAGGCTGGTGGCTCGGAGCTGAACAACCTGTTCTTTTTTACTGTAATCTGTGTTCTTTCATGAGGGTGAACTGTTTATTCCCGAGGACACTCATACCTAAATTTCCTCCATTTTTTTTTAGAACATCCACCCCCACTTTTGGGCACATTCAAGCTTTCAGTTTAGCCATCTCCTGAAAGTGAGACAACCAGCTGTGAATCAAAGTTTTAACCAATTATTTTCAAATATTAAGAAAAGAGCTGAACTTTTTATTTGATGTTTTTTAAACAGGTGCTGTTGTGTAATTTTTGAAGATTTGATTCAATATTCATGCTAACGCTACCTTGATTCCTGTCCTGACCTTAGTAAGCGACCCATATTGAGCCTTGATTAGGCCAATTAAAACAAAAAACCAACTTAAAACAGATGATTTCCAGGCAGGTCCTTTTTTAAAAGAAACTTTCCTTTTATTAATTTTGGTGAGCAAGCAAATTGTTTGTGTCCCAGCCAAGTAGCAAATCTCAGTTTAGAGTATAGAGGTCAAGAGGAAGGCACAACAGGCAGTTCTTCAGGTGCCCATTTGAGACTGGCAGCAAAAGTCAATTAATATCCCTGGACTCCATGTTACAATGCCAAATGCCTCAGGGACTGAGAGTCTAGTTATTGGGTCATCTACTTGTGAAAGCAGGATCTGAAATTAACTCTTTTATTCACCGGCCAATAAGGCAGGATGATTTTTCATTTTAACATTGCAATTGCATTATGTAATGTGCAATATCAGGACTTTAAAACACATCATGAGACCATTTATTCATCTGATGGAAAGCAAAACCGCCCATGTTCTTGTATCAGGAACATATCAACATTGGACAGTTTGCCATGGTTCATGCTGAGTTTGTTTAAGATGAATGATTATATTCATTATAAATATTAATGTTAATATTAGATTGATCTCTCTATCCATGGTTGTATTGCTTATACATCCATTGTAACTATCTTAACAACCAAATAGACATGAGGACCCTCTGGAAAATAGGATGCTACATATCAAGGGGGGGTTTACCTCTAATACATTTAAAATAAAAAAAGATAAATATGGTGCTATAGAAGTAAAGGTTGATTCATTGATTGAGTCCATATTCGACTGAGAAAAATGTGATTTTAGTCCCTTTGTGTCTGGATATATGTACGTGTATATACTAGGGCTGTAACGAAATGGTCAACTCACGAAACGATACGAAATACGAAACAGGGCTCATGATACAAAATAAAGATTATAGAAAATCCCAAACAGTAGGAAGTTGTGCAAAAATCTCATTTTCTTTATTTTCTTCCTAATGCAGACATACAAAAATTTTGCAGCATCAGTACAAAATAAATGCTCTTTAAAAAAAAAAATAGTTTTTTTTCCCCTTTATTTAGACTACAGTGCAAATACAAACATAAAGTCTCAATATAAAGTGCTTTGTTGTTGTAACAATCAGGATAAGTACATTCTTGAATGAAAGGGAAAACAAATAGCAGTCCTCAGAGCTGCAGTTTAGACCTATAAATGTCTGAACTGTGAACTATAATATTTAGCCTATAACAGTGCATATACTTCTGATCTTCAAGTATGATCAAATTCTGTCAACTCAACAGTCGATGCAAAAATCAAATATTGTTTTTTTATGCAGACTTACACAAACATACAGTTGCTGCCTGTCTCCAGTTCAAAGTAGTTGTTAGTTGTTCTCGCCGCAGTATACGGCGAACTGTAGCAGCGTATTTTGCAGGAGTTTGTTGTTTTGTCCGCAATCTTCTCACCGTTCTCTTGTCTTTTACATGGGAAGCCAAAATAGGTCCACACAACCAATTTATTTGATGAAGGAGAGTCAGCTAATTCCCCGACCTCGTCTTCCTCCTTTTTGAAGCGAGTGTTTTGCTACGGTAGGTAGGGCTGTAGCGATACACTTATCTTCCGATACGATACGATACACGATATTCAGCTCACGATACGATAATATCACAATATATCACGATATCACAATATTGTGATATATTGCGATATAGGCTGTAATGGAGGAGTAGTGCGAGCAGACCATGATGAAATATTGGTGAAACTAATGAGTTTTTGGACGATTAATGCAGTTTTAGGAGCGGCGCTATACATGCCCCGTGTGCTACCATTATACGGATGTCCGCCGCTCAATTTTGGATCTAAATATCTCCTGAAGCACTGTTTGGATCAGGAAAGCCTTCTGGGTGAGTATATTGTTCTACTTCATTCTATAAACAATGTGAGAGCTGTAGAAACTGAACTTATCCTTTAACACAGACTAAAATGTAGCATAAAAAAAAAAAAAAAAAAAAAAAAAAAAAAAAAAAAAAAAAAAAAAAAAAAAAAAAAAAAAAAAATAAAAAAAAAAAAAAAAAAAAAAAAAAAAAAAAAAAAAAAAAAAAAAAAAAAAAAAAAAAAAAAAAAAAAAAAAAAAAAAAAAAAAAAAAAAAAAAAATAAAAAAAAAAAAAAAAAAAAAATAAAAAAAAAAAAAAAAAAAAAAAAAAAAAAAAAAAAAAAAAACTCAATTTTGGATCTAAATATGCCTTTACTTTCTTCTACAACAGACAAGTAGGTTTTTTACTTCATACCTTCTGATGAAGGCGGAAGAGCTCTGTCGAAACGTAAAGCAGGGATCATCAACTACATTTATACAAGGGCCAGTTTTGCCCTCGGCATCTGCTCTTGGGCCAGATTTAAGAAAACACTAATAATAATTTAAAACAATTATAATGAAGAGTTTTGGTCCACCAGTCCTGAAGCAGCTGCATGGGGTTTCATTAATAGTTGGAACTACACTCAGGCCCTCCTCACACGAGGACGGCCCCGTATTGTCTTGGCGTCGGCATCAAAACATGTCTCGCTGTTTACACATCGTATTGTACATAGGCTTGTGCATTTACATGACAACGCAAAATCCTGTCGGTTTGACCGTCTGGTTCTGCTCCGAGGTGGATTCCACGTCTAAAAGTGCTCATGCGCCCGTAACATGCTGCGTCTCTGCATAAGCACTTGTTGTTGTTGGTGTTCTGTGAGCAACTGTTGGTATAAAAGTCGTAGCAATATTTGTAGCTGCTGGAACAAGATCAGAATCAGCCCGGCTGCCGCCATTGTTGTTGTTGTTGTTGTGTGTGACAGCGTGGGTTGGAGGACGGGGAGGAGGAGGGATGCTATGAGGTCACCGTCTTTTCCGGACTTATCTGTTTATACCAACTACGGCATGAAGACGAATACGCAGATATCCACTTGCAGACCTGTTTTCAAAAAAGATGCGGAGTCATGGACAAACACGTGTCTCCGTGTGTCAATATCACCAGATCGATAGTTTATTTTACCGGAGTCATACAAATTCCGTACTCGTGTAAAGCCCACCTCAGTTCTCCCTTTAATTTTGGACATCATGTGGCCAAAGTTTAAAGAAAATCCCTTAAAGATTTTCTGAAATATCAGGTCCACAAGGTCTGACCTGTACTCCTCGTCAGCTCCACATGAGCTGATCCAGACTCTGAATCACATCAGCCCACGGTCGTCAACATCTAAATCTGTGTGTTTACCTTCGTTAAGATGGACGTGTCCTCCTGTACACCAACATCACCAGCGTCCCTGAGCATATAAGGCATCGTGACAGCTCTCTGATATAACTGGACATGACTCAGCGTAAAAACGAGCCGATTCATGCCGTGATTTGTCGCTTCACTGCTCTCTGATCACACGTGTGTTCCCCTGCTCTGATGCATTAATCATGACTTTGACAGCTGTTTAAGTTTGGAGCCAGGTCAGGGGGAAGTTCCCACACATCCTGGAAACACCTGGAAGACCTGGAATTCCTTAACGCTCCTTTTTAAGTGAGAATACGCTCTGGTTTATGTAACAGCTCTTTGAGGTCTCCTTATTCTCCATCTTTGGGGTAATAGCTTCGATTTCTTAGGAAGAAGTTGAGAGAAACATTTGATGGTTTGTTTTATAGATGAAGCAGCCCGTTAATGTTGTTTAGTTTGATTTGATTCTTCTGCCAGGAGCTTCAATTATGTTGTCAGAAAGTTCGGGAGCTTCAAACACTGATTAAAGAACTGAAGTTTGTTTTTCTCCCTCTTCCTCGTCTCTGGTTGTTTATCCTCCACTCCCCTTCCTCTTTGCCTTCTTCCACTCATCATTTTGTCCTTCATGGTCTATGTTGCTCCTTCTGAGGATGGTGTTTTGACGTGAAGAAGGGTTTTTAATCACATCATCAGGGCGTGTTCCTGCGTTTTGTCTCTCCTGTATGATAATTTGGGGTGATTCGGTTGAAGGTCGGAGGTCATACTATGATTTCAGGGTGCTGGTCAGCAGCTGCACATTAAAACTTTATTCACTGTGACAGAGCGGAGTGTTCATGTAGAGCCATGTCTTCAGAGTCTTCAGTTTTTACGGGGTTTTTGGTGGCCTAGTGTCCACACCCTGCTTCCTTTCTCAGGAGAAGAGTTAGCAAGGTGCTTTATCGGCAGTTATATTAACTAATGCCACAGGTCTTTAGAAAGCCCACTTAAGAAAACAAATTATCCTTTTGTTTCCCTACAATACCTTTATTGGTTTATGACAAATATTTGCTATATGTTGTATAAATAATAGATAATCTTATTTTTACGGATATTTACATAATGTGTTTATGCATGTTAGTATATATGTGTGTGTATATTGATTCTTATATGTTGTATGCATTTTTATTATAAATTATATATTTTGCAGTGCATATGTGTATAAACATATTTATATGGATCATATGTTTTGTAGTGTACATACACTACATTGCCAGAAGGATTCGCTCACCTGCCTTGACTTACACATGAACTTAAGTGACATCCCATTCCTAATCCATCGGGTTCAATCTGACGTGGGTCCACCCTTTGCAGCTATAACAACTTCAACTCTTCTGGGAAGGCTGTCCACAAGGTTTAGGAGTGTTTATGGGAATTTTTGACCATTCTTCCAGAAGAGCATTTGTGTCTTTCAGTCTCCACTCTTATTCATCCCAAAGGTGTTCTATCAGGTTGAGGTCAGGGCTCTGTACAGACCAGTCAAGTTGATCCACACCAGACTCTGTCATTCATGTCCTTATGGACCTGCTTTGTGCTCTGGTGCACAGTCATGTTGGAAGAGGAAGGGGCCAGCTCCAAACTGTTTCCACAAAGTTGGAGCATGGAATTGTCCAAAATGTCTTGGTGTGCTGAAGCATTCAGAGTTCCTTTGACTGGAACTAAGGGGCCAAGCCCAGCTCCTGAAAAACACCCCCACACCATAATCCCCCCTCCACCAAACTTCACTCTTACAGTCCCTCAAGTATCATTCTCCTGGCAACCTCCAAACCCAGACTGGTCCATCAGATTGTCAGATGGAGAAGCGTGATTGGTCACTCCAGAGAACGCGTCTCCACTGCTCTAGAGTCCAGTGGCGGCGTGCTTTACACCACTGCATCGACACTTTGCGTTGCACTTGGTGATGTGAGGCTTGGATGCAGCTGCTCGACCATGGAAACCCATCCATGAAGCTCTCTGCACTGTTCTTGAGCTAATCTGAAGGCCACATGAAGTTTGGAGGTCTGTAGCGATTGACTCTGCAGAAAGTTGGCGACCTCTTCTCACTATGCGCCTCAGCATCCGCTGACCCCGCTCCGTCAGTTTACGTGGCCTACCACTTGGTGGCTGAGTTGCTGTGGTTCCCAAACACTTCCACGTTCTTATAATCCAGCTGACAGTTGACTGTGGAATATTTAGGAGTGAGGAAATTTCATGACTGGATTTGTTGCTCAGGTGGCATCCTATCACAGTTCCACACTGGAATTCACTGAGCTCCTGAGAGCAACACATTCTTTCACTAATGTTTGTAAAAGCAGTCTGCATGCCTAGGTGATGATTTTATTCACCTGTGGACATGGAAGTGACTGGAACACCTGATTCTGTGATTGGATGGGTGAAGACATAGGCATGTTGATAGGTGCTTTCTGTTGGTTGGTACACAATGACTGAGCATGCTCAGGCGGAAATAGAGTACTTGTGCTGGCGTGAAGCAAAAAGTGTTTCCGCATCAGTTGGAGAGAAAGTTGTGTATTTGTTGTGGCAGTGTTTTTAGGTGTATACAGTGGTTTTTTTCAGGTAATGTGGTCTTTTATAAAAGGAGAGTTGCAGATAATTCAAATATCCAGGTGTTCAACCTAGGCCTAGGCACATATACTTGTAAACTCAAACATTTTCCCACCTTGTGGTGCACAACCCTGTGAACAGAGAATGTACCAGCCTGGACCCTTGGCCAATTTGAGTCTTTGTCTTTGCACAGGTGCGTCAGTTTAACGTCTGTATTGGCCGATATCGCTGCCTCCAACAGGTAGTTCAGAAAGTTTTCACCCCTTTGGGTCATTCAGTAGAAGAAGAAGGAAGTGTTTTGCTCAGAAATCAGATCAGAGAAGAGCTCAGAAAGACGTCTCAGAGGAAGAATTTAAACCATTGACCTCCACTGAAGATAATCTCAAAGAACATTTTGTTTTTGACAATCTGCAGAATGAAATATGCGTCTTCAGGTAACTTTTGGACTGTATCTGCTGACCCCGTCAGACTCACGAGGACACTGAGGAACATGTTTTTACATTTTTATGTTAGTCACTTCTTCAATGATCCACATCACGCCAGTCCTGTGACCTCTGAGTGACCTCATGGACCAGGAATGATCTGATTTTTTGTTGACAGTAATCAGGGAGAGGAGAGGATGTGATGTCGCTGAGGGAGGGTAATAGAAGAAAAATAATCAGCTCGGCCGTCAGCGAAGCGGCTCTGGGACGTCTGGGAAAGTGTGAGAGGTGAATGTGATGGAGTCCAGGTACACGTCAGAGGATGAGAGCATCCAGGAGGAACATGGAGGACGAGAAGGAGACCGTGTTCAGGTCACTGAAGATCACAACCGACAAGATCTGACGTGGAGAACTTTGAGTTACCCTGGATATTTCTTCCTCTGCAGCCCGAAAGACTACAGGAGCTTTAGATCCATCACCTGATCATTCTGTCCGAGGGTTACATCTTAATCTCATAAAGCTGCTGTCCACAGGTCAACATGTTTGTTTACAGACTCATTTGTCTTGTATGCCTGGCACTAATGGCTTATCCATCCATCCATCCATCCATCCATCCATCCATCCATCCATCCATCCATTCATGCATCTATTAATCTATCCATCCATCCAAAAATTTATCATCAGTCTATAGGTCAGTTTATTCATTCTTCTGTTCATCTATCAGTCACATCCATTACTTTGTCCATTTGTGCTTAATAATCCAGCTGTTCATTCATACATCAAATCAGCCATCCATCCATCCATCCATCCACCTTTTTTTAATCCATCAGTTTGTCCTTTGTCTAGATTGATCTCTTTGTCGCCCATTGATCTCTTCTGTTTAAATAAACCCATTCTTTTATTGATCATTCAACCAGGCAACTTTTACACATCCATCCATCCATCCATCCATCCATCCATCCATTTGTCCATCCAAGAATTTTTTCATGAGACTGTAGATCCTTTTATTCATTCATCCATTATTCCATCAATCACCTTCATCACTTTGTCAGTCTTTCCAGTTTTTCTCTTTTCCATCCATCCTTTGGACAGTCTGTCCTCTAATCCAGCCATTCATCTGTCAGTCCATCCATCCTATTTATTAATCCATCCATCCATTTATCTGTCCACCTTTTGTTAATCCTGCAGTATGTCCTTCGTCTATATTCGGCCATTGATCTCTTCTGTTTAAACAACCCATTAATTTTACCTGCTGATTGTTCTTTTATCTATCTTTTTATCCACTTATCCACCAATAAATCTGTTCTATCCGTTATCCATCCATCCATCCATCCATCCATCCATCCATCCATAAATGCATCTATGAATCTATCCATCTGTCCACCCAAGAATTTTTTTGGCAGTCCTTAGGTCAGTTTATTCAATCAATCACCTCCATTAGTTTGTCCATTTGTGCTTCCAATGTTTATTTTTTCCATCCACCCTTTAGTCAAGCTGTCTTCTAATCCAACCATCCATCCATCCATCCATCCATCAGTCCACCTTTTGTTGATCCAATTGTTTGTCCTTTGTCTATATTCACCCATTGATCTCTTGTCTTTAAACTAATCCATTCATAGATTCCCCATCCATCTATCCATCCATCCATCCATTGAACCTTTATTTTTTCTTTCAAACATTGATCCATCTGTTGGTTCACCTATGTGTCTTTCCTCTTATTTTTCAATCCATCCATCCCGCAATCCTTTAGACTATCCACCCGCCTTTATATCCAACCATTGATCCATCCATCTGGCTATATGTATCCATGCATCTGTTTTTCAACTTTTCATCCAATTATCCGTCTATCAGTCCCTAAGATCATCCGTCTATTAGTACAAAATTAATCAATTTTATCACCAATTCATTCGTAACTTGATGATCTATCTGTGTATTAAACTCTCATTAATCCATTTCTCTGAACATTTGTCATTTTGTGTTTCCATCCATCCCTTTATCTATTCAGTCACCCATCCATCCATCCTTTCTTTTTCGTCATCTTAAACATACTTTTATCAATTAATTGGTCAATCTATTTGTCAGTCCTGTCATTTTGTCCACCCATTAACCCATCCATCCATCCATTTATCCTTCTTTCCATCAGTCTGTTTGTCCATTCATCCATCTATTGTCCATTATTTTCTGTTTCTCTACCCATAAATCCAACCATATCCCTGACCATCTATAAATGTATCCATCCATATCCTTTTTTACAGTTCATCCATCCTTAAATCCATTCTTCCATCCGTACCTTATTTGTCCATTTATCCAGATGTTGACCCATGCATCCCTTTTGTCCTATGTCCACTGATACACCAGTTTCACTATTCATCTCTTTGTCTAATTTTTCATTTAATCAGTTTGTCCATCCATCCATCCATCCATCCATTAATTGATTCATTCATTTCCTTTTTTATCTGTCGTCCATTCATTTCATCCATATATTCATCAACTTGCCGATCATCCAGCAGTCTATTAATCCAACCATTTATCTCTTAATCCATCACTCTGGCCATGTATCTTATTGCCTCCATCTGTTTTTTAAATTAATTTATTTATCTGTCATTTTTCAATCCATCTATCACTTTTTATTAAACCTTTAAACTAAACTTTTAATCTGTCATGAGGATGGTCCATGTTTCAAGGCTTCGAGCCAACATGCTTGTAGTATGGCTGGACCAATCAGCATCCTTTGTGGAGACAGAAGCGGAGTAATGGTGCTTTCACTCTAAAATAAAGAAATGGAGCATTATTAATGCCCAAGACTCCAGGTCACGCAGGGTAAAAACCTCGGCCAGATTTCTGAATAAATTTAGAGAGTAAACCGACAATCATTGCTGACCGCGATTCATGCATTAATGTGACAATAAAAGCTGTAAATATGTTTTTAAGTATCATTTAAATGTTTATTCAAGCACAGCACGGCCTGATAATCTCCAGCCTCTGCACAGAATCGCTGCTGATACTAAACAGACGTTTGTCTTCAGAGAAGCAGCAGTCTCACATTCATTTCTCTCCCCAGTGAAAACATGTCTGAAACATTATTTTTAATTTTTATGACCACGATCTGAACCTGAATCATGAAAACAAGAAGCCTTTTAGCCCTCGCTGCTAGTTTTTTCTCTTGGACGTCTTTGAAAGCTGCAGAGAAACTCTTTAAACTCAGCTCAAAACTTGATTAGGCTCTTCAGAAGGAAGCCTGGAAATAAAAGAGAGTGATGAGCCGTCAAACATCTGAGGATGATTTCTCACTATTAAACCATCAGCGACGCCTCGGAAAATATTTGAGAAATGTTCAGACGGAGAGAGGACGGGAGGACAGACAGAACAAAAATAATATTAACAAAAGAGAAAACAATAAGAAAGAGGAATGGGAGAGACCAGCAGAGGGTCTTCAACTTCTAAAGGAGTCTGAGTTCAACCACCACACCCATCCATCCATCCACCAATCTATGCATCTATCAAACCATCCATCCAACCATCCATCCATTCATCCATGCATCTATCAATCAACCTCTTACCCATACAACAATTTATCCATCCTTCAATCCATTCATCCATGCAGCTGTCAATACATCTATTAACCATACATCTATTTATCCATCCTTCTATCCATTCATCCACCATTCCATTCATTCATCATCCATTTATCCATCTGTCAGTCAATTAATCCTTTAATCCATCCATCCATCCATCCATCCATGTCTCCGTCCATGACACCACCTGTTCATCCATTGTTCCTCCATCTGCATCTTTATGTTCATCCATTGATCCATCTTTCTATTATTTTGCGCTTGAATCCATTGAGTTGCCTCATAAAGTTTTGCAGTTTTATAACATATTTCAGTTGCCAGTACCTCACAGTTGTTGTTTTAAAGTATTTCGATAGTCATGAAGAAACTAAAACCAACCGCCATCACTCTTCCTTTTTGTTTTTTCTGTTTTTTTGAATGGATTTTCTCCTCTCTGTCCATCTTTTGTCTTTAATCTCCCTCTAAACTAGATCATCAGTTTCTTCTCCCCTCTTCTTGTCCTCTCTAATTTGTGATGCATGCTGGGAACTGAGCAGCTCAGCATGAGGAGTCAAGGGTCAGGCTGACATCTAACAGGGTTGGTGTTAATCCAGTTTGGTGCAGTGACCCCTTCACCCTGCAGAGGGCGCCCTGCATCAGCTCTGTAGACATAAAGAGGGTGAATGAAGTGGATTTGATTGGTTTATTGACTGATCTGTCAGCGAGACGTCCACCTGTAGACACTCCGGCACATCTGGAGCTGAAGATAGAGCGAGAAACATCATGTGGTGGATCTTTCAGAGGGAATCGAACCCTCAAACCGCGGCCGCGTGCAGCACTGCCCCGGCTCCACACTTTTCCTCACATCGTCTGTTTGTGGAGGCTGGAATGTGTCTGAGCATAGTTTGGTTTGTGAGCCATAATCAAATCAAAATTTGTCTGCATACTTTCCCATGGGGACGGAGGGAGAGGGGGGGGCGTCCAATTAAACGGTGACACTCGAGAGATAAACAGACGGAAAATAATCAGGAGATTCAGACAAAGGCGGGGAGGGAGACACAGAGAACATATGTGGACATCGGCTGGTGTTTCAGATGTTATTTTTGGACTTTTTCAGCAGCTCAAACGAGTTTTGTGTGGCTGCTAATGAGCTAAAATACCAAAAGTGTTGATATAAGAGATCAAACAAAAGGAGATGAGGCTGCAGCGTTCCGATGTTTGAGTTTGAGATCCTGACGTCACCTCGTATTTATATCAAAGCAGACTCCATCCTAAAATCCTTTGAAATTTGGCTCCAAACAGGAAAAGAACAATATCAAAGCTGAGGCTCCATTATGCAGAAAAAAATGTTTAAAAATCATTATCCATAGGAAACTTTCTTCTAAATCAGAACCCTTCTTCCTGTGAAGATGCAGCGCCCGGAGGCTGTTTAAGGAGTTCTTTACCCAAAAAAGAGAGACCACCATGCTGAAGATGTGATCAGAGCGCAGAGATGAAACTTCTGAACATGCTCACGGTTTTACTTCAGAGTGCTTATCAATGTCTGATCGTGATCATCAGATGTGTCTTGGGTTTGAAATCTAGTCAAAGAAACATTCACCAAGAAGATATGCCAACACCAGTTAACATGGTCACAAATCGAATCATTACATGTTACGTTAGAGATTTTATTTGAGGTTGATATTTTCCTCTTTCAATTTTTAATTCTACACTGCATGGCCAAAAAAAAAGGTCACACACTCCGATATTTCGTTGGACCACCTTTAGCTTTGATTACAGCTCACAATCGCTGTGTCATTGTTTCAATAAGCTTTTACAATGTCACAGATTCATCCCAGATCACAGCACCACCCCCCCAGGCTTGGACAGTAGGCACTAGGCAGGCCTGTCTCGATAACGAATTCTGCTGGATGATGATTGTCCGAAAAATTATTGCCGGTGAACAATATTAATGCCAATATTGTTTTGAAACATCATTTTTTCATTAATGTAATTATGATATATGTCATAATAAAGTGAGTACACTGTATCAAAGGGAGTAAACTTTAATTTCTTAAGAGTATTTAACTGTAATTGAAAGGTCAAGAGCTTTTTATTAAAATAAATGAAACAAACAATATAATAAATTTAGCAAAAAAAAAAAGAAAAAAAACAAAAATAAAATGGATTCTCTTTTGGGAAAAATTGCATATAAATAAAAATCATTAGGTTCTGGAATTATTTGTGACGTACTTTCTCCCAGTCAATCTGTTCAGTCTGTCAAATGTTTGTAACTGTTCTGGCTTTTCAACCGTATTGAAGGGTTGCATTTCTTTTGCTATGCTACGACACCGTCTGTAAGCGCACCATTTTGCGCTGTTTTATTTATTTACTTTGCCAACCAAATGCCTCAGTAAGTGCTGTCTGTCAGGACGAAGGCTCTGCTGCACCTCCCCTTCTTTGTTGTCACTACTTCTAAACAAATGCAACATATCAGCTCGTTGGTGTTCATGAGCGCACACCTTGTTCATTCTGTTTAAAACCAAACCAAAAAAAACAAAATTCCCTCACTGGGGCTGTGGCATTCAGCTTAGGAACTGTAGCTTTCGTGCCATCATTCATATTAGTGTTTGTTTCCTTGTTACTCCTCACGATGCTCACTTCAGCTCTGTGTGTGTCTAGGCTTGAGCCCCCCACCACCACCACCACCACCAAAACGACTGAATGAGTGACAGATGCTCACTCCGCTATACATCTGGTAAATCTGCTATAGAACCAACGCACCCAGGTGTTGCGAAAGTTGCACCAAGTGACCCATCTTCTCATCCAGCCTGTTTGGTAGAAGGAGAGGAGGAAAACAAACATGCATGCACGTGTCAACTTATCGAGGCCGGCAAACTTACCGAGGATGTTTTTATTTATCGTTAATTGATTCATTGATTGTGACAGACCTAGCACTAGGCATGATGGGTGCATCACTTCACCTGCCTCTCTTCTTACCCTGATGCTCCCATCACTCTGGAACAGGGTCAATCTGGACTCATCAGACCACATGACCTTCTTCCAGTCCTCCACAGTCCAATCTTTATGCTCCCTAGCAAACTGAAGCCTTTTTTCTGCTTAGCCTTACTGATTAGTGGTTTTCTTAAGGCTACACAGCTGTTCAGTCCCAATCCCTTGAGTTCCCTTCACATTGTGTGTGGAAATGTGAAAACATGAAAACGTATAATTTTTTGTGCAGAATTAGTTTAAGCAGACTGTGTTTGTCTAGTGAAGTGACTTAGATGAAGATCAGAACATATTTAATGACCAATTTAAGCAGAAATCCAAGTAATCCCAAAGGGTTCACATACTTTTTCATGCAACTGTTTTGGCAAAGTGAGATAAGCAAACACAGTTTTAACAACGTTTAAAAATGGGGTTGGCGATTTTGGAAAAGTAGCATGAATTTGAAAGTAGCATCTCCTCACGGCTAGGATAGGAAAAGGTATGACTAACCAAAAAGTTCTTAACTTTTGAACTCTGGACTGTTTTTTTTTTTGGTCTTTGTGGGCAGATAAAGTTTTTGGTTTAAACATCCAAACTCTTACAGTCTGAGAACTTCAGCTTTAGCCCCCTTTGCTCTAGTTTTTCCTTAAGTCGTGCTCCTCTTGGTTCATCTCGGTGCAGATGTATCTTTATAAAGATCTAACATCACTGAAGCTCCTCACACTGTTTCCAAACTCCTGTAAATTGATCAGATGTTTCTCCATTTCCCTCCTCATTGACCCTGCAGTGCCTCGTGGATCTTCTCTATATTTCCTGTTTTATCTTCGTGTTTTCTCAGCCGCTCCGGTGAAGTTCACCGTGGATTGGGGGTCTTCTGGCAGACAGCAGGTCCATGATGAAACGTTAAACCCGGCGTAAAGATCAGTTTGAACCCTGAACACTTATAAAGCGGATTTATCCTCCAGAAGTCCAGGATCAGCACAGAGTACAGGTCCACATTATGAATTTATCCCTTCCATCTCTGCGGACTTCACCGCTCTCTTCTGTAGGAGAGGATTTTTATCAAAGACCTCTCACCCTCTCTTCACCCCGCACCCCCTCCTCCTGTACATCCGCTGGCCCCGGTTTGGCCCCTGTTTGGCCCCGGGGCCCTTCGTGTAGACTTTAGATCACATTAAACATTTATTTCTACCTCTCTCTTGGCTCAGTTTGAATGTTTAAATGTTTGATAAAACAGGATTTAGGAAACCCTAAAACCATGAAGGTGAAAAACGTCGAGCAGAGACATTACAGTCAATAAGTCTTTGATGGAACCAGAGAGAGCAACAAAAAGGAGCTCTTCAAACCTAAAAAAAGGCCAAAAAAGATCTTATGTTTAAATACAGTTCCTGTAAATGTGATTAAATCCTGAAAACTAAATCTGTCTTTTTTAAGATTGATATTTTTAACCCTTTCAGTACCACTTTAAATAAATGAACCCACCATACTTCATACAGAAAATAAAGAAAACAATTACATCCTAAAATAAAAGTGAGGTGTCAGTGTCGTAGTCTGAACGGGAGGTTGGAGGTTCAAGGCCAGCTCTGGCTGTCACATGAGGATGTGTATGCATTTTGCACGTTTGGACCTTAACGAGGTTTTAAATGGAACTACAATATGCAAAATAAAGAAGGTAGAGTGTGACAAAAAGCACTTTGAAAAAGTAATTTATTGAAAACAACAAGTAAACTGAAATAGGCTGTTTATCAGCTGATCAAAAGTTTAAGACCATTGCTCAAAAAATTACAAAAAACTCTCCAAACCAGAACAAAATGTTTCTCAGTAAGACTCAGTAATGAGTAGCTCCACCGTTCTTGTTAATCACTTCAAAAATTTGTTTGGGCATGCTTGATGAGAGTGTTTCCAGGAAGCTTTTGGGAACATTGCTCCAGGTGGTGAAGATGGCTTCATGAAGGGCATCAACTGTCTGGAACTGACGGCCATTTTTATAAACTTCCCTTGCCATCCATCCCCAAAGATTCTACACATTGATCTCTATGCCCTGGTTTGAAGGCTGTTTTCAATTTGCACAATAATTAGCGTCTTCCATGCATTTACAGTTCTACCTGCAATAAAGAGATTCTGCAGTGCAGCTCCTTAAGTACAGGCCCACCAGCTTCTGTTATCTATCTATCTATCTATCTATCTATCTATCTATCTATCTATCTATCTATCTATCTATCTATCTATCTATCTATCTATCTATCTATCTATCTATCTATCTATCTATCTATCTATCTATCTATCTATCTATCTATCTATCTATCTATCTATCTATCTATCTGTTGGGGTGGGATAAAAAATCGATTCACATAAGTATCGGGATTTTTTGTTTGCCAATTTTTAAATCTTTTTTTTTTTGTTCATAAATCTTTTTTTTTCCAAATTTAAATGCTTCATTTTAGTCTGTGTTAATAAGCCACTTTTAAATGCAATCCAGGCTTTTGAAGAGAGAGTATAAACAGCTGGTTAAAATATATTGCTCAATAAATCCTAAAAATTAACTCATATGTGGTGTGTATTTTTCCTGATATAGGCTTCAGGCATCATCATTGTTCATCTTTTTCGCTGGTGTTTTGCAAAAGATTGCAAAAATTTGCAATATCGTAGACTCACAATTTAAATCAAACCGGCACCTAAAAAATGGGAAGATCGGAAATAGAGAGTCCATTTCATTTTCATTTTTTTTCTTTTTTTTGTGTTAAATTTATTCTGTTGTTTGTTTAATTTATTTTAATAAAAAGCTCTTGACCTTCCAATTATAGTTAAATACTCTTAAGAAAATAAAGTTTATTGCTTTTGATATGGTGTCATCACTTTATAATGACATATATTATAATTAGATTAATGAAAAAATGATGTTTCAAAACAGTATTGACAATAGTATCGTTTATCTGCAATAATTTTTTTGGACAATTGTCGTTGAGCAAATCTTGTTATCAGTACAGGCCTACATGCATCCCTATTATTCACTATTGTGAGATATAGAAGCCTCCATGCTGCCCCTAGTGAATACCAGAAAAATGTATGTATTTACTGCGTGGGCTAAAGTGGGAAAATGGTGCAATATTATAAAAAATGGTCCACGAGCAAATTTGAAGCCTGGTGTTCTGACTCAGTGATTAAAATTGTTTGTTGATGTTTCTATGATGCAGTGGCCTGGACGGATTTTGCACAAATTTTCAGGACGTGTTGGTTATGGCTGAACTTAAAAATTATTAGATTTTGGTGGTGATTCAGATAACCTCAATTAGCGAATAATTGTTTTTTCTCAATAACTGTCTAACTAATAATGATATCAACATGATTCTGAGTGCTTGGTGTGGGTTTCAGGGCCATGAATCATATTATGATGGTAACTTTGTCATAGAAGTTTGATTATAGATGTAACAGCAACATGTGAGCTACCTTGGTTTGCGCTCCCTTAGTGTTTTATATGGTTTATTGAGGTGTATGCTCGTCTCACTTCGACTGTCAGTAGTTGTGTTGTCTGTGCAAACCTGATAAATAAAGGTTGCTGCTCGGCCCTAGTTTCCCAACAGACCAGAAGTACAAAGCAGTGGTGCCCGAGACCACCTCGACAAGTGGACTGAGATTCCAGTGTGTTTACACCTGTAACATGATCTGGACTTTAGGATCAGGTGGACTGGAATCTTCATCAGGATCCCCTCCTGAAAACCCCCTCCTACCATCCTCCCCTCCACCTTTACCTCACAGCTGCTCCACGTCTCGCTCCTGAAGCGTGGAGGAATAATGAGCAGCAGTAAAGTGGATGAGTCAGAGCGAGTGGGAGGAAGTCATCACTTAATGTCTGATGAGATCTGTGGCTCATTTATCTCCGTCATGTTTCAAGTTTCATCTTCAGCCGTCATGTTGAAGCCGTCAGAGGCTCGGGATTAAAATCTCCTTAAATGATGAAATCATTTTTGGCTGTTTCTTGGCCGTCTGCAGCTCCTGAGCAGCTCGGAGCTGACAGGAGGTTACCGTGCTGAGGCACACCTGGAGCACAGCTGCTGTAACTCACACCAACAGACTCCATCAACTTTTCCCCTAGCCCGACTCCAAATGGGCAATTTTTCAGTCCAAAACACACACCGTCTAATTGTTAAAGTTTCCACTTCGACTGAGAGTCTCACAGAAACACAAAAACAGGAGTACGATGTTTATGGACCACGAGCTGAAACCATCATGGACTTACAGGATGAACTGAAATATACAGAGAGAGACCAAATACGCTCCTGACACTTTACAAGGTACTGAAACATCCCTCAGAGATGTTGGTCCAAATCTCGATGATAGCAGTAAAACATGCATGATGAGAATCTCCTGCTCCACCACATCCCAAAGGTGCTCTACTGGACTGAGCTATAATGACTGTGGAGGCCACTGGAGTTCAATGAACTCATCATCGTGTTAAAGAAACCAGCTCAGATGATCTGAGCTTTGAGACATGAAGCTGGAAATGTCCATCAGAAGATGGTCCACTGTGGTCATAAAGGGATGGACATGGTCTGTGATAGGGGTGGGAGAGAAAATCGATTCACATAGGTTTTTGCTTGACGATTTTTAAATCGATTTTTTTTGTCAAAAATCTTTTTTTTCCTGCTTTAAATGCAAAAAATTTCAAATGCAAAATAAAACACAATGCATGGACTTTTGCACGTAATTTTCCTCAATTATTTGTCATTACGTCAAAACTTGAGGCACGAGCATCAGGTCAGCAGTCGGTCAGAGGGTCCCAGAGGCAGCACGACACCATGGACGAAGAAAAGTGAATCGTAGAGGTACAGAAATATATAACACTGTGTACATGACACCAAACATCTTTTCTACAAGGATATAGTCGGATAGAAGTTGAATAAATCATGAAGCTGTGTGGTTTGGACCAGCAAAGGGATCTTAGAGAAGCGAAGTGGGGTGTTGTTTATTTCTTTTCTCAGTGTATAACATGTTTGTGAGTGTGTGACGTTGCTATTCTCATGAGAGCCTATGGGGTTTGTCTGTCGGAGAGAAACTGCGGCACGGCGCTTTCATGGAATTTGGAATTCATCATCAGTCATCATGGCAAGCACAAATGGAGCAGCTGCTGGAGAAACTCCACCACCAGCTTCACTACCCTTTATATTGACCTACACAAACTTCCAACAGCACGGCTACTACTACTTACTACTTTGTTTATTTTATTTATTTTATTGTTTTGTTAAATGCCATATAGTTTCTTTTTGGCTGTTCATGGCAAGTTTGTTTTGCACCTGACAGTGGTATGCATGTGCACTGCAGAAACTTTTTCAGACAGAAAAAAAAGTCTGAATCAGAACATGGAGCAGAAATCCAGATTCAGGTAGTTTCCTGTTCTTTACTGACAGGAGTGGCACCTGGTGTGGTCTTCTGCTTCATTAACCCATCTTAGTTGACACGACTGGCAAAGTTGTGCAAAGAAAATGTCCCCTACACCAGCAGCAGCAGCTAGAAGGTCGGGTCCACTCTCTTATTAATCTATTGCAGCAAAATTAGCTTTTGAGCCCATTTCGTTGACATGCACAAAAACAACAAAACAATTAAATCAGCTTCTTCAAAAGTTTTTTTTCTTTAAATATGCAAAACTAACTTAAAATCCAGTTTTACTTAAGGGAGGATTTTCTGTATACTAATCATTTCAAGTTGCTACCCTGCATTTTTTAAAAAGGATCTTAAATTAAGTCATATTTTTAAAAGTATTTAATTTTTTTATAAATTCCTGTTGGATTGTTTTCAAGACTCTGATTGGCTAGGCCATCCGTCAGTGTGCACATCCAGGTCGACTCGATAAGAAGGTTATATTTCTCTCTTTATTTTATTCATCATCAGGCTTTAATTCCTTTAAAGAAACAGGACTGAGGATTGAATCAGTTTCGCTTGTTTACGAGTCGCAGGAGGGAGACGGATTTTTTGGGAATCCAGATGTTGGCAGGTATGTGAGAATTATGTTGTTTTCATTGTTTTGTTGTCTCCATGGTTATCGTCAGCTAGCTAGCCAAATATGCTACTCAGTAAAGCTAGCTTTTTACATGACTAGCTTCTCAAATTTGCAAACCAGCTAGCTATCTCTGGAGCCAGACCACACATGTAGATACATTTGTCTTCCTCTCATAATGAGGAGTATTTATGAAAAAGCTTAGTCATGCTACATTGTCATATTGGGACTAAAAGTCACCATTCATGCAAATAAAGCAGGGGGCTGACTCTGACCTCCTCTTATTACCTCCTGATGATAGATTGATGTTCACTTGAGACCAAATGAGGCTTCATGACGGAGATTCTTCTGGTAAAGACGAGTTGAAGGTAAGTTAGGCTCAGCTTTACAACTATTGTTGGAGTCACTTTCGGTTAAATTTGCTAATAAAAAGGATTATAATTGTGATGAAATTAATGCTCTGTATCCTTACAGCTGTAGATTTTTCCTTTAAATAACCCTTATCTTCAGGTTTCCATTTCATGTTACCTTTCAAAGCAAAAATCTGTAACCTTACTCTTAAAATATTGGAATATATCACTTACATTTGCACTTTCACCCTCTTGACCAAGAGGGAAGCTTTTTTTGATGTTGACTGTACTTCAGTAAGAAACACTGATGCTAACGCCCCTCAAACCAACATAAGAAACTTCAGATTTCAAGTCATTTGATACCTTTTTACTTCACTGCCTCAAAGCACAGCTGTGATATAAAACAGAGCATCATCTGCATAAAGACACAACCAACCCGCCCCGTAGTAAACCCATTTAACCACCAGCTAACATTCTTAAGCAATTTCATCTTTTATTAGCATGGAATCTGGATCATGAGCTAATATTAATCTCTTCTTGCTGCAGCTGTTGTTCTGTTTGTAAAATTCCACTGACAAATCACGTCCTGAAAAAACTAGAGAAACATGTAAATACGGCCGCAGCCTAAACCCGGAGCCGCTCGCGGAAACCAAATCCACGTCTCCATTTGCCTTGTTTTGAATATGCCAGATGTACGCTCGCTGTCTGCCATGCAAATCAACAGGTGGGTCCAGTTTAAAATGAGCTTGTGGTGAAACAGTTGGGAAACAAAAAAGGGCCAAATTACAAACAGGAGATCCTCTTGAATGCAAAAGCAAGGAGGAGAATGGATGGTGTTTAGATGCAACTCCAGTCTGGAAACACACACGAGTGACCGAGGTGTGGAAAACCTTAATGTAGGTGGTTTCATTCCCGGGGAGCCTTTGATGTGGGTTTGGAGGGTCTCACGCTGGATGAATCTTTGATGGAACAAAACAGATAGAAGAAAGTTTTACGCCTGTGGAATCACTCTTTGAATATTAGAAGCAGCTTTGCTTCTCGATTACAAAAGAAAGGAAAGAAGGATCACAAGCACTGAAGAAAATTCAAAATGAAGCAGGCACTGAAGTGGTGCAAAGATGACTTTAGACATTTTTGTATGCCAAGCTAAATGTTAGCATCACGCAACAGCATCAAGAAAAACCTACACGTTTATGGATGTTTGTTACTACCAAGGAGGTTATGTTATTGCCCGCATCTGTTTGTTTCTCTGTTAGCAGCATAACTCAAAAAATTATGGATAGATTTCAATGAAATTTTCAGGAAATGTGTTAATTGGGAGAAGGAACAAATGATTCGATTTTGGGAGTGATCTTGATCAGCATAAAACCGCCATGATGAAAAATGCGATTTTTGTGAATAACTACTGATCTAAAATAGATATCATTATGAATCCAATTGCTAATGGTATGTTTTCATGGTCAAGGAATCTAAATATTTAAATAAAATGAAGTTAGGACTCATATTTATGGTGAAAATCACAATATGGGGGAGGACTGTGGCGCTGGCGGAGGTCTGCGCTCTCGAGTGCTTTTCTAGTTTTTGATATTATCACTGCTGAAAAAAAGCCCTATGACAAAAGAGTTGAAACTTTATCGTTTTCGAAACACAAACTTAAAGACTATGTTAGTCTTTCAGGGAGCTACTCGATACATCTTTAACTAGGGATGGGAGTCAAAAAACAATTCCTGTTCAGAATCGCTAACAGCTTCATCAAAGAATCAATATCATGAGTCTTTTTGCGAATCAATTCCCTTATCAATTCCTGTTAATAGCATTAGTAT
This sequence comes from Scarus forsteni, assembly GCA_036419115.1. Taxonomy (NCBI): domain Eukaryota; kingdom Metazoa; phylum Chordata; class Actinopteri; order Labriformes; family Labridae; genus Scarus; species Scarus forsteni. Next base: position 614,108 of record JAZDUH010000262.1, on the reverse strand, counting down.
CAATAAAATCTTATCAATTTCCATCCCTAATCTTAACAGTGTGACTTTTGTGGATGTTTTTAATTAAGCTAGCATGTTATAAAGTCAAACTTTAAGCATAATTTTCATGTGTCTAATGCCAAAATAGTGACATCAGCGGGCTTGCCTATTTTTACCACTAGCCGTGTGTGTGTCGGCCAAAATAGACAAAACTAGAAATGCTCCAAAGGCACAAACCTCTGGGAAGATGTTTCTGACATTCTTAAACAGGTCATCATTGAAAATATGGAAACCACCCTGTCGTATTGTAGTGTTAAAGAATTGTCAGAATCTGCATCAGGACTCCAATCATCACCAAAATTTCATCACTTCTTCGGTAGGCGATGACAAATATTGACTAAAAATTTGATCCAAATTCGTTGCAAAGTTTTTGAGGGACCTTGCTCATAGACTGATGGGTCATGCTCTGGTTAGCAGCATTGGGCTCTCGGGTCTGTCGGGTTTATGTTTGGGATTACGGATGAAAATTTGCATTGACTTAATTCTGGGATATTCATGCTGGTATCATATGGACTCCCAAGTATTGTATGATCCTCAATAAGCACTGTCTTATCCAAAAAATGTTAAAGTGTGCTTATTACATGTTTTAAAATTTAACTCTTGATATGAAATTTGATTTTTAAATGTACCAATGTGGTGATAATAAAATGCAGCAATATGTCAGATTTGTGTATTTCAGCTGTGATATTAACTAAAATTGTATTATCTGCCAATACCGATATCACATCGACAGCATCATGCACTGTTCAAAAAACAAGTTGAATTGCGAAAAACGTTTTTTTTTTTCAATATCTGACCAGAATACTCTGTTTTTTGTACTAAAGTCATATGTTTACTTCAACGCAAAAGAGTAAAGATTGTATCCTAAGAGCTCTAATTAAAAGTTATATATACGTACATAATGAACAGGCAGTGGTTCTAGTAAAACAAAAAGTGCTCCGACAAGCCATAAAAACAAAAAAAGCAAGCTCTGTAGTTTAAAAACAAATGCTCGACACAGCCTCCCGCTAAGACCTTCCTCTTTGATAAACAAACCAATGAATATACAAGATATTAAATAAATGAAAGTATGTCAATCTTGAAATTTAGCCTAGTGGAACAATAAAAGAAGACTGAACACCAAGCAGTGACTTCCAGGCCTGTAAATGGAAGTGCCAAAGCTGCAGTACCCCAAGTGTCCACTTGGAGCTGGCTGCAGAAACCTGACAGCTTAATGTTTGTATGTTGAGGAAAGACGTTTGTTACAGCTTGGCTTCAGTCAGCAGTAACACACATCGCACTGTTTGTCTGTTATTACTAGTGTCTTTTTTTTTGCTATTAGTCACACAGCCTCAAGTCCCACCTCGACATGACCTCTCTGTCTGTGAGTAGGTGGAGCTTGAGTTAAAGAGACTGTAGGACGTAGACCAACCCCAGAGGAGTCTGATCACCTGTTTGGACATCCCACTGGTGAGGCTCTGAGTGACTGACTGATTAGTTGTCAGCAGTTTCTTTAGGCCACATTTTGGTACCAGGTCTGCCCAAAAAAAAGTCTGTGATACTATGTACAGGAAATGAACCATAAGGAGCATTTAAAGGACAATAATCCTAAACAACCTTCTTCTTTTCTATTGCAGGGTTTTTAAATCCTTTGAAGATGAATATGACAGAAGACAACATCACAAGCTCATCTATAGATTATGATGAATTTTACAAACTTTACTATCTCAGATTGTCAGCCTTGTTCCTCTTGAACTTCGTGATTGGCCTGCCTGCAAATATGTATGTGGTGTGGCAGATCTGCAGGGGAGGCGAAGGTGCTGTCACTGCAGAGTTCTTTGCCCTAAACCAAGCCATAGGCGAGCTTGTCTACAGCATCTTGTCCCTTTGCTCAGTGCTTCTGTTCCTGCTGAAGATGGGTGATTTTATTGGGTATTTACTGTACTACATAATGTTCCAGCTCACGTACACTTCACGACCCCTCTTCCAGGGCTTGATCTGCCTGGAGCGCTATGTAGCTGTGGTGCATCCCACCATCTTTATAAGGTACCTAAAACTAACTCTGTGATTCAAAGCTTTAGAGTGGTACTACAGGGTTAAGGCTTTTCAAAGCACAGTTTTCATAGGGCAGAATAAATCTACTGTATCTCCACCCCATTTAGCTTTATTTTTTACATGCCATGACCAGAGGGGTATCTGTAAAAATATTCAAGGAGGAACAATGTAGCAGCATCCAGAGATGAAAAATGAACCAACTGTAAAAGAGTAAAAACTGCAGTACCTCCTATGACCATTAGAGGCTGTCTGCAGAATCAGCAAAGTTACATACACACTCTGTGGAAATGTATGATTTTTTTAGAGGTGCAGAAATCAAAATGACCATAACTCCAAAACAAATCTCCAACGTATTCCACCATGAGAACCAGATTTTATCATCACATACTCCATCAGCTCTGGCTGAACCACAAAACAGATTTGAGCCTTAGGCTGCGTATATACATCAGTTTACCCTTCAGTCACATTTGGCATCCAGAACTTTTTTTGTGTACATGCCTGTATGCTACGTTAGTGGAGGATGCCACTGGAGGGCGCACAGAGACCTCAGGCTGCATACAACAACCTGCTGTTTGAGAAGCAAACTTTATATATGGTGAAGATGATGTTAATCCAAAGAGTAAAACTGATAAAATAAACACTAATAATCAATGCCATCATCCAAAAGTCAAACCTCATAATCAGCACTGTTCATCCTGGTGGATGCACCATGGTGTTATGGTTTCATGAGGGACACTTACGGGCTTAGAAATAAACTTAAGTTAAGCATTGAATGAACAACAATTTGGATGTTTCAGTGCAAAGAGTCTACGTATTGTACCTTAGATTTTTTTAGTTCGCTGACCTGGTTTGTATAATTTTTTTTTTCCTTTTTGCCAGTTTTAGAGGCTTTAATTCACAATATTTATTAAATTAGCCATTTGCTTCAACTTCTGGACTGATCTGTCACCTCCTAAAAAGTCTTCTTCTTCTTCCCAATAGGATCCGACCTCTTCGTTACCGCTCCATGTGCGTCGCCGCCACCTGGCTGATCATTCTGCTTTACATCTGCCTTGTTTCTTTCTATATCCCGCCCGCACTCTCGATTCACCTCTTCCTATCTAGCGCCCTGTTCTTCCTGGTGCTGATGTCGTACTGCGGCCTCCATGCTCTCTGCGTGCTGAGGCGCGCGGCGCCCGGTGATGGCGGTAAAGAGCACGAGAGCCAGAACAGCATGAAGAGGAAAGCTATGAAGATCATCGGCTTCACCCTGATGTCTTCCATCATTGTTGAGGCGCTTCAGGTCTTCATCTTGAGTCCATTTTTGCTGCTCGCCATGACAGATGCCACCATAAAGGCGTCTTTGATCTGTCTGGCAATCAGTGTCTTCACCGGGTTCGTCCCGCCGCTGCTGTACGCCCACAGAGCCGGGAAACTGCCCTGCATCAAGCTCTGAGTTTGGTCCTTCATACGCTAGTGTGTCAATGTTTAGCATGTTATATGGCATCTACTCAGGGTCCATGTGGATCCCTCAAGATTCTTGTAAATTGTAGTCTTTGAGCCTTAAAGGGATATGTCAACATTTGTTTTGTTTTCATGTTGCGTCTCACTCCCGAGTCCATGACAAGCAGGTAGACACCATTCTTTCGACTGTGGGTGCAGTAACAGAGACGGACAGAGCTCACCCACTGCTAATTAGTAGGTCTGCCAAAATTAACACCTTAATGCAGATTAATCCATCATAGTGATTTATCTGATTAAAAAAAAAATAAAAACAATTAACCCATCTGTATTGTCTCTTCTCATTCCAGATAGTTTGTCCCAGTAGACTTGCCGTAGCTCGTGCTTCGGCACATGCCCATATAGGCAGTTGATCCGGCAAACCAACCAACTTGAATCGGAAGACACTAATCAGCACAATGGCCTTGGCTGTCATTGGGAAATTTATTACAAGCCAACACAAGAGGGAACCGTGGACCAACATACTGTTAGATGCACACTCTGCAGAAAGGAGTTTTCTTGTCACCCAGGCACTTCTAACTTAAAGGAGACATATCACGCTTGTTTCTCCTTTTCACTATACCAGATTAGGATGCCTGTAAAGCATTTCTGCCCTCAGTACAAGTCATTTAGTTCCTTCATTGCCCCACAATAGCGTTCTCAATATCCTCATTTTAGGCCATTATGAAGCCCTCGTTGAAACACTCGGTCTCAAGGATGACCCTAAAGTTACCTCGCAACATCACAGCCCTTTGTGCTCTGATTGGTCAGTTCTATCGGGGGTAGAGCCAGCCTGTCCTTCTTCTTCTACTGTATTTTCCGGCAGGCTCAAAGCAGCAACCGGGTATTGAGTCCCCTACAGGCCAGAGCTGGTAATGAGTGAACGTGAGCCAGGGACCTATATACCCCTGCTGGTGGATGTGTTCCTCGGTGACGGTTTGTGGCTAACGGACATCACAGAGGAGGAAGTGTTTGATCAGATTACTCCAATAAAAAGAAATGGACCTCGTGTCGTCACGTTTGAAATTTCGCAGACATCTCGCAATGACCTATTTTCAGAGGCATCAAATCTCGTTCTAGGATATCAGAAAAAATACAATATCTCATTTTTTGAAAATTAGGGGGGTGTAAGGTCTTGTTTTCAAATTTATTATATTATATGTAAGTATCAAATCATGCATCAGCATGATATGTCTCCTTTAAGTACCACATTACCACGAAGCATGCATCAGGCAGGGATCGTGCTAGCACTTAGGCTAACGCGTCATCAAGCTTGCAACAAACCACCCTCATGTGATTAACATAGATTAAAAATAGATTATATTTAATCATGATTAATGAAATTAGTCGACCACAATTTTATGATTTATCTGATTAAAAATTGCTTGACCGCCCTATGCTTCAAATTAGCATAGCTCAAACACTGGAAGTCAATGGGTAGGGTAAGGTGTTTTTCAAAAGCACCATATAAATAAAGTTGTATTGTGTTGAACAGTCTTCAGACAAACTTTTCAGCATCTCTAAATGGTCCTTTGTGCTTATTGTACTTTGTTTTCTTTATGTTGCATTATCTATTTTTAGACTTTGATTAGCACTTTCTGTACTTTTCGAAAGAAATACATATGAAACTAAACCACGCCAACAAACAGCTGAGGCAGAAGGCAGAATAATATTATTTGTATTTCTTTCCATAATTATTAGTGCTGTCAGACGATTAAAAAAAATAATCTAATTAATTACAAGATTTATAATTAATTAATCTAATTAATCGCATTTTAATCTCATATCTGCTTAAAGTACCCAAATAAAGATTTTGAATTCTAGGATATTATAAAATTGTAGTGCAGGACTAATCAAATGAATACACTAAGAAGTGAAGATTTGTAAATCCACATTTTTATTTATGACTAAATAAAACCAAAGTCTGGGCAACTTGTCCAGAAAATTCTAAGCTCAATCAGGCAACTCAAATTACACTTTAAGTGTGTTTCATAAATCAAATTCAAAATAAGAAAAAGGTCGAGGACATCCAGCAAAACAATTAGGCCTGATGCATTATTAAAGAATGTAGTACAAATATAGATAAATAAATTCAAAAATAAAATAAGACTAAGTCTTAAATATGCCATTCCTGTTGTCACCTGGGCTTTGTTTGGTTTGACTAGAGACGCATGTGTGAAGTGACATGTGCCACTGCCATGTACGGGTCCTCCAGCTGGACAATATTAAAATGTTTGTGTGCTATGATTAATCTTGCGATTAATTTTTATAACGCATTAATTTGCGGTGTAATTAATTAATCTAATTAATGCACTAAAGTGACAGCCTTAATAATTAAATAAAGTGCTAGCCTTAGTCTAAAAATAGATAAAGTAACATATCGCAGTATAAAAAAGAGACACAATGAGCACACAGGACTGTTTAGAGTTGCTGAAGAGATCTGATGACTGTAGGCAAAGGCAGACTAACACTACCCATTGACTCCGAGTGTTTGAGCTAAGCTAATTAGCAGTGGGTGAGCTCTGCCTGTCTCTTACTTGTTTAGGATTTGGGATTTATTATTTTTTTAGAGTGGGACAGTCTGCGTTAATGAACGTTTACATGTAAATGCCTGAGATTATAGCCAAGTGGCTAAATTCCATCCCTAGTCCCATTAGCAGGTTGGTGTCAACACACAATCAAAACACGCAGTCAACAGAATGGTGTCTATCTGCTCTCATGGACTCTGGAGTGAGGCAAAACCTGATAACAAAGAAAAAATTTGCTTTTTCGCTTTAATGTCTTTGAATATCTTAAAAACTCGGGGGTCATTGTAGGTTTGACGAGATGATGGGTGAGTGAATTAGCATTTTTGCTTAAGTTTCTTTCCGTTTGCTAGTTTTGTAAATGTATTCAGTTTCCATTATATTTCTTCACTATATTAAATCCGTTACAAATAATAACATCAAGTCATTTACTTATGTCACTCATACCTTCACATCCTGCATGGCTGTGATCTGGTAGGTTCAGATTTTAATGGTGTGGATCAGTCCTCATTTGCGGGCACGTTGCTTGTTAGGTAGACGGATCATGGCGTGGGAAGCGGACACGCAAAGGCTGAGTAGGATCGAAACAAGCTGCGCGGAATACTTGGCATGGATGGGATGGTGCATGGAAGTTTTGGGTAGATTTTGTTGTTTTTCAGTGAGAATGCTGTGGGTTTGAGCACAGCTACGAGCAGTCATGGTTCAAAGTGTCCTTGGTCATGACGCTTGACCCCTTATGTCGGTCGTATCAATCGCATGTGAGCTTGCATAAATGCATAGAGTTAAAACTAGTGAACACTTTACTTGATAACCTCAGCTGAAGTTTGGTTTGCTTTCTTAGTTTGTTTAGTTTGTGTTAAGTGATGATTTCAAGATACATGATACATAATTCATAGTCAATATGATCTAGAAGATTAAACATTCAACTTTCATAAAAATAGAACCGTTATTTAAAAAGTGGCAACTAAATAAGTTCTTTAAAAACAGAATATAACATTAGCTGTATAGTTCTTTATAGCTTATCAAGAGTGGTTTTTTTGGAGTTACTTTTTAATTGTTTTGTGTCAATGCACATTTTTAAGTTCTCATCTAGTTTATTCCATAATTTTACACCACAAAAAGAGATGCACATACTTTTCAGAGTTGAATGGATGGTTGGTTGTTTAAAATTACAATTCCCTCTCAAAGCTGGGGTTGGCGATTTGATTTAGATACACTTTTTGTAATACTGGTTAAAATGGTCTTTATGACCTGATGGTAATCAACTCATAATGTGTTCTTAAAACAGAGCGAAAAATATCCGCTATCTACTGCAGGAGTAAAACAGGGAAAACACCAACCAATAATCATGCCGGGACACCTGATTTTAAACCAATCAAATCCCGTCGTCATTCTGCCCGCCTGCTGCGCGTGCATTTTCCCGGCGGCACAGAGCAGACTTGGTGCGTGTAGCCGAGCTCATACGTATCAGAGTTCGCGGGAGAATGCTTACCTTTCAAGTTTTGTCTTTGAAAATAAGGGAAGCCCGCCGTGAGCCGTCCCACAACCCCAACCAAGCTCCAGTATCCCTCACATTTTAAGACCGATGTACAAGAAATCTAAAATAAAGTCTTTGTTTTTCTAAGTTTGTTCTGTTGCTCTAATCTCGCGACAGCTGCCACCCAGGCTACTGCAGGTGGACGTTCTCGCCAGGCTTTTTCTTCTTCTTTGGTTGTACGGCCATTGGCATCCATCATTTTGGAGCATTACCACCCCATTCAGGCTAGAGACGGAGCTCAGTTTGGAGAGGCAGAGGAATGTTTTTGTTATTATATCATCACACGGGAGACTTACAGGAGAATACTAATACGGCGGGAAAGAGGATAAAATACGTAAAATACGGTAGTCTCATGGCCAAAACGGGAGACTTGACAGCTATGTGGAGAATGTCAGAGGAACTACCTATACCCCGATCAACATCGGCTGTGAGCACTAACTAACTTTACATGTTTGTTTGGTGTTTTCTTACCACTGACTGAGACATGACTTGGTTCAGTGTGAAACAAACACGTTGTGCTGAGGGTTTGGAGTTGAATCAGTCTTCTGGATATATCAGCCGCGCTCGTGCATGTGAGTTGCACGGTTAGGCGGAGCCCTAAGGAGATGCTACTTTCAAAATCATGCAAGTTTTCCAAAATCGCCAACCCCAGCTTTAACTTGTATACTCCCTCTCTAGCCATGAACATTGTTTGGATGTTACTTGGTAACAACTTATTCCAATCTTGAAACAAATTTGTTTTTATATGTATTTCCCCATACTTCAACCCAGTGGAACAGATATGGATTGATGAGTATATAATACAAAATCTGAAGGACTAATGATCTAAAACATTTTTAGCTTTACTCAGAACTCCATTCCTTCTGGAACATTGGTGCACAAATATTTAGTATGAGGTTTCCAGGATAGCTTATGATCAATTAAAACACCAAGAACCTTAATTTCATAGACGCTTTAAATTTTTGCATTTACAATTTCCAAACATACCTCTTGCTTAAAGATGCTATGAGGAGTTTCTAAGTAATTACAAAAAGTCTCACTTTTAGATATATGCCTGATCCAAATACACACTTTAAGATGAGTTTTATGGCCTCTAAATAGGTTATCTATAAATGCTATTTCTTAGCTTTGTGGTCGGGTCAGACAGGGCTGGACTGGCCTGGATACTTAACTTTGGGAACAAGACAATTAAAACTAGAGCAAATTTATATTATTCGGACACGTCTTAGAGCACCAGGCTGTAAGTAGCGATATATAGACAGCTATAAAACTACCATACTAATTTTTCCAAAAATTGCTTGTTGTCACACATCAAAAACTACCGCTACGTAACTAGAAAGAGATACATTACCTCGTGGCTTTGCATCCTATAAAATGTTGAAAAAAGAAGTTGTAAATCAATGCAGAGTTCTGAGGAAGGTCCGAGCTACATTCATTAGCATCACAACAAACACACGCTTTGACTTGGATCACGTCTTTACGACAGTCGCCCCGCTAGCTCATGGGTAGCAGAGTCTTTATGTTGCCTGAAATAGATTCTCCTCATATCACCTTTAATGTGATGATTTCTAAATATCCTGAACTTGGTTTTGTCCAGGTTCAGTGGTAATTTGTTTTCATCAAACCATGACTTTAGCTTTAGCAATTCCCTTTGGATTGTTAATAACAGCTTCTGCAAATCTCCCCCGAGCAGAAAATTAAATTAAAATTAAGGAGATGCCAGTGCCTTTGTCAGTTCTGCTTTTTTAATCATTGATTTCCTTTTGGATTTATGCAATTTTTCTCTGTGGAAAAATGTTGGGATATCAGTGGCAACAATGTCAGACACATGACACTCCAGACACAGGCAGTTAGCGTTAAGTGCAAAATTAAGCCTCAGTTTAGACCACTTTTTCCTGTTTGCCATAATCACATCTTTGATCCAAGATTTAAGATTCAAACCACTTTATCTATCTCACAGAGAAATTTAGCTTCACAGTCCACCAGCTCATACATACATTTCAGCCTGCAGCAGTCAGGAGAAAAATAGCAATAAAACACTAAAAACAGCATGTGGTCAAAGGAGAAAAATAAGAATTACAAGAGCACATTGAAATAAGGCAAGATAATAAATAAAGCTGGTCCATCAGGATGTATTTCACATTACAAGTCTACATTTAGAGGATGTATGAACAGGCCATCAGCATAAGAACTGCAGGAAAAACCATCATAAAGTTAAGCACAAGAACAGGAACATAATAAATATACACAGGTAACTTATTCCAACTTACTGTGATCAAGGTTCAGCAGTCTGATGGCAGAAGGAATAAAAGTTGACCTTTTGAAAATGGGCTTCTTTGTTTCTGCTCTGCTGACTCCCTCTCATGATTATGCAGAGCAAAGTGGGAGGAATTGTTGAGGGGATTGTTAAGCTCAAAGACAGATAATGTTGATTGCTTGAGGTAGTTGTTGGAGGGAAGCAGTGATTGCTGGTGGAAGAATATGTGGCCCACATAGTGCAACACAGAATAGGTCCAAACAGAAGGGCTTTGTGGAGGAAACTGTGGAAAATCTCGCTGTAACGTCAAGACTCAAGCCATCCTAGTTTTTGGGGGGTTTTTTGTGGGGAGACTGGTTTGGTGGAGTGGTAAGTAGGCCTGTGCTCAAAATATCGATTTGACAAAATATTGTCATGCACACCTTGGGGATACGTGTATCAATACGGATTCTACAGAATGGATACGGCCTCAATGTTTGGACAGTTGTTGTAAATACACTTTAGGTAATGTTTACAATGGCATAGTTCAAAGTTGAAGCCAAGCTACATCATATAACACATGTTCCAAATTTAAACTTAGGTGTCTACCATCTTTGGGGACCTGAATTAATGTTCTTAATTTGTAGAGCCATTTCAAACTCATCCTTGTTCTTTTTCATCTTGTAATAAAAAACAAAAGTTGCTGGGAATTCTGTTAAAAGCGCAGTCAATGTTCACAACTTATGTGTATCGGGATACATATCGTATCGTGGGGTTGCTGGAAATACCCAGCCCTAGTGGTAAGCAACCAGGCACAACCTGTTTATATGCTTCTGCCACCTGGGTTTTAGGGCTGCAACAACTAACCGATTAAATCGAGACAAATCAATAGTTAAATTGGTTGTCAACTAATTAAATTATCTATTTTTATTGGCAACAAATCACGATTGTTTTGGTGCATGAAATTGTAGCTTGCAGTCGGTTAGTTAGGAGGAGATGAGTCCGCTCTCTTGCCGTAAGCTACAGTGAGAGGTGCGCATGTGCATTAGCGACCGTCACTGCACATAACAACATGCAGAAGGATTCACACTGGTGGCGTCCACGGCAGCATCACTTTGCAAATGACCAAAAACCTCCAAAAGCTGGGAGCATTTCACGCTAAACAAAGCAAAGCAAACGATCACTTACAAACATCTCAAGGCCGACTTCATCTGGCATGAGAGCACGACCTTTGTGAAAGAGCACTTGCTAAGAAAGCACGTCCACGATGCACCAAGACTCGCCTCGGTATAAAGATTATTTTTCTTTGTTATCATCAGCAGCACCTTATTTTATTGAATACGTTATAGACAAGACCGCTACTTCTTTGTCTGCTTTGTTTCAAGAAATAAAATTAAGATTGTGAGCATTTATTTGAACCACATGCAAACAAGTCTGTTAATGTACTAACAGTTTTTACACAGTGAGTCAAGAAAGAAAAAAACTAATAAAATATTATTACTGAAGAAAAAATGCTTTTTATTGTCTTTATTGTTGTTTAGAAAATACCTAAAACAACTTTAAGCTAAGTTGTAAAGGAAATTGCAAAAATATGTCATTATCCGATTAATCGTTTAAATAATCGACCGATTAATCGACTATGAAAATAATCATTAGTCCGGGCCCTACTAGTTTTATATTCTACCTGTGGCCAGTTTGCAGATAAAACCCCAGTAATTCACTCAGGTATGGCTCTCTGAATCCTCTCTCTCTCTCTCTCTGCTTGTTTACTCGAGGAGTTAAAGCACTTTTAATCACAAGCATTTTTGTCTTTCATTATTTTGTGTATAAATGACTGTCGCCAGTCAGTTTCCCCTCGACATCCTTGTGAAATCCAAACTTCGACCAGACTTTAGACTTCAGCCATTTTGAGTGGGAAAACTTGTAAGCAGAGCTCCAACTGCTAAACTTTCAGAGACTAAACAATGCAAACTGCGCCTCTGTCTGTGAGAGACGGCTGCTTCACCGAGGAGCAGACACACATAGTTCAGGCTTTTCCAGACAACGAGCAGCATGATCGTGAGTTACTGACACAGTGTGATGATCAAACACGTTATAACCGTAATTTTAATTAGACCAGGTCCAGTCCTTTTTTATTTACCATTTATTTCTCTTACACAGTGGTGTAACAAGTAATAGTACTTAGTTACAGTACTTAAGTATGTTTTGGGAGTATCTATACTTTACTTGAGTGTATATGTTTGTTGCAACTTTCACTTTTACTTCACTACATTAAAAATTAAAAAATGATACTTTTACTCCACATTTAAATTGTCAACTCCATTTACATTATAAAATGTGAATATAAATTACACTTATTTTCACATTTTATGAAGAAATGGACTGCAAATCACGGCAATATCAGACTCATTCAGCGAGACCACGCAACACAGACTCCAGATTGATACTAATGCTGTTATTTAGCAACCTTTATACATTATTGTCATACTAGAAAATCCTGAATAAACCCCATGGATGTGTTATAAGATCAGGTATGGACTCTCTGAATCCTCTCTCTCTGCCATCTGCAAGTTGTCTGTCAAGCTGAACACACCTCTGCCTGCCTCCCTCTGCAGCTTGTGAACAACTGTTTAGCATTGTAGGACTTTTATTCAGCCCGCGAAGAGCACGACTGAACTCATGCAATTTTGAAAATCAACTTCTGCTAAAGATGAACTGCAAGTTTGTGGACTTTACGTAAGGGAGGAATGGAGAGAGGGAGTAAGAGGTGAAGGGAGCTGAGGGAGGGAGATAGAGTTAAACTTAATAAAGCTTGGGAGAGTAACAACTATTTGTACCTGTTCTCTTTGTTTGTACTTTTACTTTTGATACTTAAGTACATTTAGTAGTAGCTACTTTAAGACTTTTACTTAAGTGATTTTTTAATGAGTGACTTTCACTTTTAGTTGAGTATATTTTATGTAAGATATCTTTACTTTTACTCAAGTATTGGTTTCAAGGATTTTTTACACCACTGCCGTTACATCCCTATTTGTGTGTCTTTGCCTGTGTGATTGTTTTCTGTGCACCTTTCCACAAGATGGTTGATTTCTTCCTGATTTTAAGTCTCATCATAGTTTGAAATCCAGCCAATGGTAGTGATGTCATCTGCGAACTTGAGGCACAAAATGTAGGCAAATAATAAACATAGTTTTTTGATTAGTTTTACCCTCGAAATTGGTCAATTTTGATTTAATTATGTGTTGTTTTGCATTTATACCCCGTTATCTCCTCTCAGATGGCAGAGCTGGCCAGTTGGTTTATTGGTAATCGTATTTACTCGCACCGTAAGCCTCGAGCAACCCCACTAAAAAAAAACAGAACTAACCCTTTTAGCTGAGGCTCCATCCTCGGGGAGACAGCTTGATTTTAGGGATTCCCTTCATCCATCACATTCAGATTAAAGTCATTCATCCTCAAACCAGGACTTAAGTGCTTCATCAGTTCTCTCAAAGTTCTCCAAACTTCCTAAACACCGATCCGACTGTTTGATGAGCGATCGGTGAATTTCTGATCTGCTCGAGACGTTTGAACAGAGTCATGACTCCTCCAGTGTGACACGGCGCTGCTTTATTCTTCAAAGTCAGAAATAAATATTTCTCCAGCTGAGCCTCGATGAAGGGCATTATTCATGTCATGAGCTGGTATCATGAAGAAGCACATCACTGGGGACCGTAAACACTCGGGCTGCAGCTTTATGTAACACATCTAAAGTCCTGTAAAGTGCTAATACGAGGCCGTATATGTGAGGAAGAACCTGCTCCGACACTTCACAGGGATGAAAACGCTGCCATATTCACGAGCTGCTTTGATTGTCGAGGTCAAACCCAGAGCAGCAGGTTCAGGCAACCTCAGATCTTCACACACTGCACATACATCGGAGCTGCGCGCACACTCCAGCCGCGGCTCCTTGATGTTGCAGTAACATGATGTAACAGCGGGCCTGGATGGCTCCCATGGGTGCTGGTTAGTCGAACTTAATGGACTGCCACAGCTAGCTTCAAAGAGCCAGGGAGTAAAAAGAGTAAAGAGCGATGGGGAGGAAGAGGAGGCGTAAAGAGAGGAGCGAGGAGAAAAGACGAGGGTGAAGAAGTCATCGTCTGAGTTGGCCTCTGATTCAGAAGTTGGTGACAGGAGTTAGACGAGTGTTTACGCCGTACAGATGATTGATTTATATCCTGTACCCCCAAACCTGTTTTAAAGAGTTCAAACTCAAACT